>WNWK01014072.1:0-52818 GCA_009830355.1 Cherax destructor
CAGATGTCTTCTGGGTCGTCAGATTGTTGATACTTCCTGGTGTGGCACCTGCTGGGATGTACCTCTTCGTTTCTTTTATATTGGGCTCACTTAATGCAGTCACCGTACTGCTCACTGCTTGCCTTGCACTTGTCTCCTTACGGTACTCCAGTAGATATGCTCCCCACTGTGTTATATCTCACTACGATATATTCCACTTGCTGCTGTGTGGCAACCGCTGTTAGGCCTATCACCGGTTCCCTCCCCGCACTTTCACTATTTCCTATGTGTTTCCTCTGCGATCACTCGTATTTCCCTGCTTTTTGGTTTTAAATGAGTATGACACTTTAGCCTGTGCCCACGCCTGTTTGTTGCACTCGGATTCCCCCTTGTGTGTAAGTGAGAGTGTGAATGCGTGTGTGTATGTGTGTGTGTGTGTGTTTTTTGTACCATTACGGACTGAACACAGGTCTGTCTTTGTGATTCGGACTGTGGTAAGCCTTGCATTAAGACAGGATGGGAATTCGTAGCACTGTAGTGCCGCCCAGTGGCACTGTAGTGCCGCCCAGTGGCACGGAGATACTGAACACCACGAATGATGTAGTTGAAGTTCTAACAATAAAGACTGAGAACCAAAACCTAGTCATTCTGATTGTATATAAGCCACCAGATGCAACTTCCTAACAGTCCAAGGAACAGCTGTTGAAACTTGACTACTGTCTGGGGACCTTCCACCCTCATCCCCAAACATCTTGACTACTGTCTGGGGACCTTCCAGCCTCATCCCCAAACATCTTGACTACTGCCTGGGGACCTTCCAGCCTCATCCCCAAACATCTTGCTGCTTCTAACTCAGTAAGTTTATTCAGGTATACACAAATACAGTTACTTAGATTATCATACATAGCAGCGTATGTGTAGAGAACCTGGGATAAACCAAGAAAGTCAGAGTGACTTATTTCATACAAAATGAAAGAAAGAATGGAAATGAATTAAAGAATATAACAGAGACAGTCCCCGGAGGCAACTCAGAAGTAAAGTCACACACACATGAGTTGCTGAATCTCTGCAATAAATACACTCTAAGCCAACAGATAGTGGAACCAACAAGACTGGAGAACACACTTTACCTTATCTTCGCAATTAATGAGGACCTGGTAAGAAACATAACAATATAAAAACAACTAATTCGGATCACAATCTCAATCGAAATCCAAAATGCATACAATTACAAGGATGCCTTCACCAAATTCAACTTCAACAACAAGAACATCAACTGGAATCAGGTAAACCATGGTCTCAATGAAACATATTGGGAAGATATCACAAATAACATGGATCCAAAACCAGTGTCTTGAAAGGATCAACTTTCTGGCAGTTGAAAAGAAGAGATAGAGAGAGACGCTCACTTACATAACAAGACGAAGAATCACTGAGCTCCTCAAGGAAACGATATTATCTGAAACACGGAAGGAAGGACTAACTGAGAAAATCGAAAATATTAAACTTAAGTTAGATTATTCATACAGGATCCAGGAGAGACAGGACGAGCTAAAAGCAATTCGTGAAATCGAAAGAAATTAAAAACGAGGCAAAATCACATCTAGTATAGGGCCCCAGCTCAGACAAGATGAAACTTACACAGATGTCAACAAAGAAATGAGTGAGATACTGAAGTCTCAATACGACTCTGTGTTCAATGAGCCACTAATCAGTATAAAGATCAACAATACAAAATTTTTTTTTCATAAATGAGCCTCAAAACCCTGTCAATGTATGCCAAATTTCTGATATAACCCTAACTCCACTAGACTTTGAAAAACATTGACTATATGCCCATGCACTCAGCCCTAGGCCCAGACTTTCACGTGCCTTAAGTATGCTATGGAGAAGGAGCATAGACATGGGTGAAATTCTACAGTCAATAAAAGCAACGGATATAGCCCCACTCTATAAAGGTGGCAGCAGAGCAGTAGCTAAGAACTATAGACCAATAGCTCTAACGTCCACATCATAACAATATTTGAAAGAGTTCTAAAAGCATGATTGCAAATCACTTGGATTCCTAACAACTGCACAATCCAGGGCAGCAGGGATTCAGAGCAGGTCGATTCTGCCTCTCGCAACTACTGGACCACTATGATATGGTCTTGGATGCACTGGAAGACAAACAGAATACAGTATTCACGGATTTTGCAAAAGCCTTTGACAAGTGCATTATCCCTTTAGCGCAAAAAAATGCGTGCTAAATGGATAACGGGCAAAGTGGGTAGATGCATCTTCAACTTTCTAACCAAACACAAAGAGTAGTGGTGAACAGAATTAAGTCAGAGGCTGCTACAGTGAAAAGCTCTGATCCACAATGCACAGTACTAGCCCCATCCTGTTCCTCATTCTCAGACATAGACAAAGATGCAAACCACAACACCGTGTCTTCCATTGAGACGATACTAGAATCTGCATGAGACTGTCGTCCACTGAGGACATGATAAATCTTCATGCAGATATAAGTGTTCCAATGAGCAAGGAAAAACAATATGATGTTAAATGAGGACAAATTTCAATTACTCTGTTATGGAAAACTGAAGGAAATAATAGCTAGAACTGAGTATATTACAAGAGACGTAAAGTAGCGTGGAGGACTTGGGAGTGTTAGTGTCAGAGGATCTCACCTTCAAGGACCACAACAATGCCTCTATCACATCTGCGAGGATACCAAGCCAATGATGATCCTTATTGAATTACGTGTTTTCTCCAGGCTGGAATACTGCTAGATACTAACCAGCAAGAGAGAACCCGCAATAATGGATTCAAATTAGATAAGTTTAGATTTAGAAAGAATATAGGAAAGTATTGGTTTGGAAATAGGGAAATAGAATGGAGGAACACTGCAGATGGTCTACTCATATACATGTCCAATCTCTTCTTAAAGCTACCCAAGGTCCTAGACTCCATCACCCTACTCGGAAGATTGTCTCATGAAGCATTCTCCACCAGACCCAGCATTCTCCATCTGACCCAGCATTCTCCACCTGACTCAGCATTCTCCACCTGACCCAGCATTCTCCACCTGACCCAGCATTCTCCACCTGACCCAGCATTCTCCACCTGACCCAGCATTCTCCACCAGACCCAGCATTCTCCACCAGACCCAGCATTCTCCACCTGACCCAGCATTCTCCACCTGACCCAGCATTCTCCACCTGACCAAGCATTCTCCACCAGACCCAGCATTCTCCACCTGACCCAGCATTCTCCACCTGACCCAGCATTCTCCACCAGACCCAGCATTCTCCACCTGACCCAGCATTCTCCACCTGACCCAGCATTCTCCACCAGACCCAGCATTCTCCACCTGACCCAGCATTCTCCACCTGACCAAGCATTCTCCACCAGACCCAGCATTCTCCACCTGACCCAACATTCTCCACCTGACCTAGCATTCTCCACCTGACCCAGCATTCTCCACCTGACCCAGCATTCTCCACCTGACTCAGCATTCTCCACCTGACTCAGCATTCTCCACCTGACTCAGCATTCTCCACCTGACTCAGCATTCTCCACCTGACCCAGCATTCTCCACCTGACTCAGCATTCTCCACCTGATCTCAGCATTCTCCACCTGACCCAGCATTCTCCACCTGACCCAACATTCTCCACCTGACCCAGCATTCTCCACCTGACTCAGCATTCTCCACCTGACCCAGCATTCTCCACCTGACTCAGCATTCTCCACCTGACTCAGCATTCTCCACCTGACTCAGCATTCTCCACCTGACCCAGCATTCTCCACCTGACCCAGCATTCTCCACCTGACCCAGCATTTTCCACCTGACTCAGCATTCTCCACCTGACTCAGCATTCTCCACCTGACTCAGCATTCTCCACCTGACCCAGCATTCTCCACCTGACTCAGCATTCTCCACCTGACTCAGCATTCTCCACCTGACCCAGCATTCTCCACCTGACCCAACATTCTCCACCTGACCCAGCATTCTCCACCTGACCCAGCATTCTCCACCTGACTCAGCATTCTCCACCTGACTCAGCATTCTCCACCTGACCCAGCATTCTCCACCTGACCCAGCATTCTCCACCTGACCCAGCATTCTCCACCTGACCCAGCATTCTCCACCTGACTCAGCATTCTCCACCTGACTCAGCATTCTCCACCTGACTCAGCATTCTCCTCCTGACTCAGCATTCTCCACCTGACCCAACATTCTCCACCTGACTCAGCATTCTCCACCTGACTCAGCATTCTCCACCTGACCCAGCATTCTCCACCTGACTCAGCATTCTCCACCTGACTTAGCATTCTCTACCTGACTCAGCATTCTCCACCTGACCCAACATTCTCCACCTGACCCAGCATTCTCCACCTGACCCAGCATTCTCCACCTGACTCAGCATTCTCCACCTGACCCAGCATTCTCCACCTGACTCAGCATTCTCCACCTGACTCAGCATTCTCCACCTGACCCAGCATTCTCCACCTGACTCAGCATTCTCCACCTGACCCAGTATTCTCCACCTGACTCAGCATTATCCATCTGACTCAGCATTCTCCATCTGACTCAGCATTCTCCACCTGACCCAGCATTCTCCATCTGACTCAGCATTCTCCACCTGACCCAACATTCTCCACCTGACCCAACATTCTCCACCTGACTCAGCATTCTCCACCTGACCCAGCATTCTCCACCTGACTCAGCATTCTCCACCTGACTCAGCATTCTCCACCTGACGCAGCATTCTCCACCAGACCCAGTATTCTCCACCTGACTCAGCATTCTCCATCTGACTCAGCATTCTCCATCTGACTCAGCATTCTCCACCTGACCCAGCATTCTCCATCTGACTATGCATTCTCCACCTGACTCAGCATTCTCCACCTGACTCAGCATTCTCCACCTGACCCAACATTCTCCACCTGACCCTACATTCTCCACCTGACCCAGCATTCTCCACCTGACCCAGCATTCTCCACCTGACCCAGCATTCTCCATCTGACTCAGCATTCTCCACCTGACTCAGCATTCTCCACCTGACTCAGCATTCTCCACCTGACCCAACATTCTCCACCTGACCCAACATTCTCCACCTGACCCAGCATTCTCCACCTGACCCAGCATTCTCCACCTGACTCAGCATTCTCCATCTGACTCAGCATTCTCCATCTGACTCAGCATTCTCCATCTGACCCAGCATTCTCCATCCTGACCAGCATTCTCCACCTGACCCAACATTCTCCACCTGACACCAACATTCTCCACCTGACTCAGCATTCCCCACCTGACCCAGCATTCTCCACCTGACCCAGCATTCTCCACCTGACCAGCATTCTCCATCCTGACTCAGCATTCTCCATCTGACTCAGCATTCTCCATCTGACCCAGCATTCTCCACCTGACCCAGCATTCTCCACCTGACTCAGCATTCTCCACCTGACTCAGCATTCTCCACCTGACTCAGCATTCTCCACCTGACCCAGCATTCTCCACCTGACCCAGCATTCTCCACCTGACCCAGCATTCTCCACTTGACCCAGCATTCTCCATCTGACCCAGCATTCTCCACCTGACCCAGCATTCTCCACCTGACCCAGCATTCTCCACCTGACTCCAGCATTCTCCATCTGACCAGCATTCTCCACCTGACCCAGCATTCTCCACCTGACCCAGCATTCTCCACTTGACCCAGCATTCTCCATCTGACCCAGCATTCTCCACCTGACCCAGCATTCTCCACCTGACCCAGCATTCTCCACCTGACTCAGCATTCTCCATCTGACTCAGCATTCTCCACCTGACCCAGCATTCTCCACCTGACTCAGCATTCTCCATCTGACCCAGCATTCTCCACCTGACCCAGCATTCTCCACCTGACTCAGCATTCTCCATCTGACCCAGCATTCTCCACCTGACCCAGCATTCTCCATCTGACTCAGCATTCTCCACCTGACCCAGCATTCTCCACCTGACCCAGCATTCTCCACCTGACCCAGCATTCTCCACCTGACCCAGCATTCTCCACCTGACCCAGCATTCTCCACCTGACCCAGCATTCTCCACCTGACCCAGCATTCTCCACCTGACCCAGCATTCTCCACCTGACCCAGCATTCTCCACCTGACCCAGCATTCTCCACCTGACCCAGCATTCTCCACCTGACTCCATCCTATAAATACTCACGTACCTTTCACCCAGGTAGATCTGTTTGTGACTTGATAAAGCCCACTGTGTGGGCGAAACGTTGTCAATAAAGGATCACATTATACTGCTTATGTGTTTATTTTTCCAATCTACACCTGGAAAATCCTAGAGGGAGTAGTCCCAAATCTGCACACAGACATTACTCCCTACGAAAGCAAAAGACTGGGAAGACGGTGCAATATACCTCCAATGAAAGTAGGGGCGCCATTAGTACACTAAGAGAAAACACAATAAGTGTCCGGGGCCCAAGACTGTTCAACATCCTCCCACCAGGCGTAAGGGGAATTACCAATACACCCCTGGCTGTCTTCAAGAGGGAGCTGGACAGAAACTTAGTCAGTACCGGATCAGCCTGGCTGTAGTTCGTGCGTTGGGCTACGTGCGACCAATAGTAATAGCCTGATTGATCAGGCCCTGATCCACCGGAAGGTCTGGTCAAGGACTGGGCTGCGAGGGCGTTGACTCCCGGAACACCCTCCAGGTAGACCCACAGTTATTTCTACCACTAGTCCAGTTTCTAGGTACGACTACTACCCTTCTGAGTACTATGCTACACTTAGACTCTAACTAAACAAGCTTTGTAGCTCAGTAACCATTCCTAGAGTACTAGTGGATACTACCCTTATAGATCTAAGGTTTTTTAGAGTCGTATATTTGCATAGAGTACGTCCAGTCAATATTAAAAACAATGAATTGACTTAGCACCATCTTTAGCAGGAAAAAATACCACTGATCTACAACTCAGAGATAAAACTGTTATCCAAATTCATGTTAAACCTCGTGGGGTTTATACATTTTTTTCCATAATTTCATCTCTTTGCATTTCAAAAATATCTTGAAGATTTATATGAGGTTACCTCATCGTTAAAGAGTATTGTGGCACTTGTATGTTCCCTCTGAAGTTTACCTATGTCTCCTATATAATTATGGGCCCAGAGCTGGAGGGCGTTAGAGATGGAAGAAGGGAAGGAGGAAGTGGGGATAGGCGATGGAGGGTAGGAATGGAAGGGAGGAGGGGGGAGGGAGTGGAGGATGTAGGAAGGAGATGAGTGCGTCAAGTAATGCATATAAATGTGGACCGGCCATCCCCTGGCTGAAGGCAGCCAGGGGATGAGGAACCTGGTTCAGAACCAGGTCCAGGGATAGATGTAAACCCTCCAGGGACATTGAAGACCGTCTGGGGATGAGAACCTGATCCAGGACCAGGTCCAGGTGAAGATAGTAACCATCCAGGCCCATGGAAGACAGTCAGGGAATGAGAACCTGGTCCAGGACCAGGTCCAGGTGAAGATAGTAACCATCCAGGCTCGCTGAAGGGAGCCACAAGATAAAGACCTGGTCCAGGTAATCTAAACCATCCAGAATCACTGAAGACAAACTGTGGCTGAAGACGGTCCACTTAAATATAGAAAATATTTAAAATATTGATTATTGAGTTAACATGGGTGAGTTAACGTGGCAATGCCACTTTTAACACATGTCCTATACAAACTGGATTATATACAGGTATCCTCTCACATTTTAACAAACACTATAACAGTTTAGATTAGGTAAGATTCGTCAGGAAACTATTGCAACTATTGCAACTGTTGCAGTGACAGATGTCATAGCAAAGCCATTGTGGGAAGCTACATACTGATAATAATGACAGCTCTCATTATAAAAATCTTGGCGTTCTTATGAGAAATAAGACTATGGGATACACAGTCATTCCCACTTGATGATGATAATAATAATGTAGATATAGTGAAAGCTTCAACGAGTGTTTATGGTGTAACTGAACAAAATATGTACGAAAGGAATAATTGGAAGGTGGATATCTGGATATTTAGCTTTTATTTATTTCCGTCTCTTATCTACGTTATCCTGCCGTGAACTCCAGCACGTTCCTGAGACACGATTTACCATCTGCAAACTCGTGCTGATTCCTCTTTATGAAATCGTTTCTCTCTCTCTCTCTCCCTCTCCTCTAATAATAATAATAATAATATAGTGAATGCAATGAAAATGGTGAAAATTTTTATGGATTATCTGTAAGTCAACATGTACAAGTGTACTAGATGTCCTAGTCTGTAGTTACCAAATACTACAGTAATACAATCCTACAGTAAAATCTGTAACAGATGACAATGGGAGCCATCTTCAGTACCAACATGCTAGCCTACCTCTATGGATCCTGTCCTGTACAGTACCAAAGCTACCACCAATGACTAATGGATCCAGCGTAAGTAACATTAGCCTCAATACTAGATGGGGATCTAGTCACAGTACAACAGCTAGCTACAGATGACTAATATGCTAGTTGAATACCAACATGCTATACAATACTAATGGAGCCAGTCCTTGCATACCAACATGCTAGCTACAATGACTGATGGGGATGCCTGTCTGTACAGACCAACATGCTAGCCTACCAGATGACTAATGGGGATGCCTAGTCCTGTACAGTACCAACATGCTAGCCTACCAGATGACTAGATGGGGATGCCTAGTCCTGTACAGTACCAACATGCTAGCCTACCAGATGACTAGATGGGGATGCCTAGTCCTGTACAGTACCAACATGCTAGCCTACCAGATGACTAGATGGGGATGCCTAGTCCTGTACAGTACCAACATGCAGCCTACCAGATGACTAGATGGGATGCCTAGTCTGTACAGTACCAACATGCTAGCCTACCAGATGACTAGATGGGGATGCCTAGTCCTGTACAGTACCAACATGCTACCTACCAGATGACTAGATGGGGATGCCTAGTCCTGTACAGTACCAACATGCTAGCCTACCAGATGACTAGATGGGGATGCCTAGTCCTGTACAGTACCAACATGCTAGCCTACAGATGACTAGATGGGGATGCCTAGTCCTGTCAGTACCAACATGCTAGCCTACCAGATGACTAGATGGGGATGCCTAGTCCTGTGCAGTACCAACATGCTAGCTACCAGATGACTAGATGTGGGATGCCTAGTCCTGTGCAGTACCAACATGCTAGCCTACCAGATGACTAGATGGGGATGCCTAGTCCTGTGCAGTACCAACATGCTAGCCTAGCAGATGACTAGATGGGGATGCCTAGTCCTGTACAGTACCAACATGCTAGCCTACTAGATGACTAGATGGGGATGCCTAGTCCTGTGCAGTACCAACATGCTAGCCTACCAGATGACTAGATGGGGGATGCCTAGTCCTGTGCAGTACCAACATGCTAGCCTACCAGATGACTAGATGGGGGATGCCTAGTCCTGTGCAGTACCAACATGCTAGCCTTCCAGATGACTAGATGGGGATGCCTAGTCCTGTGCAGTACCAACATGCTAGCCTAACAGATGACTAGATGTGGATGCCTAGTCCTGTACAGTACCAACATGCTAGCCTACCAGATGACTAGATGGGGATGCCTAGTCCTGTACAGTACCAACATGCTAGCCTACCAGATGACTAGATGGGGATGCCTAGTCTTGTGCAGTACCAACATGCTAGCCTACCAGATGACTAGATGGGGGATGCCTAGTCCTGTGCAGTACCAACATGCTAGCCTTCCAGATGACTAGATGGGGGATGCCTAGTCCTGTGCAGTACCAACATGCTAGCCTAACAGATGACTAGATGTGGGATGCCTAGTCCTGTACAGTACCAACATGCTAGCCTACCAGATGACTAGATGGGGGATGCCTAGTCCTGTACAGTACCAACATGCTAGCCTACCAGATGACTAGATGGGGGATGCCTAGTCCTGTGCAGTACCAACATGCTAGCCTACCAGATGACTAGATGGGGGATGCCTAGTCCTGTACAGTACCAACATGCTAGCCTACCAGATGACTAGATGGGGGATGCCTAGTCCTGTGCAGTTCCTTATTTTTGGATATTATATTGCCAGGCACAAGAATACTGAAAGACTAATAGCAAACGCAGCTGAAACAAAAAGAGAAAAATTTATCTTTGAATAAAATAATAGCAGAATAATGGGCGCTACTGAGGCCAATGATATACATAGTGGTATACAACATCTGTACCAAGGATCTAGTTTAATCACATACAATCCTTGACTCCATTAGAGTTGATCTGTCGCTTCACTTATCAAGACTCTCAACCATCAACCTCTAGCATATTTTCAACAATCAATAAACTAGAGGCAAAAGGGAAAACAATATCTTCACTTAGATCATAGAAATTGCTGTCTGCTTCCATCAACTGCATAAGAATTACGAACCTTCTAGCACTAAAAAAATAATGGTGATGTAGTCGCTGCTATTGAGAACTTTGTTCACAGATCAAGGGAATAGATAGTACACAAACCATTAGTTAACAAACTCCTCATAAGTTCTTTAATGATTCACAACAAAACAACTTAATGTGTGTAGCTAGAGGGACTGATGAAGCATATCGTGACTGCAGATATACTCGGTGTTGCTATGGAGCAGCGAGAATATTCCACTGATTAAATCTTGTGGAACCAGTTTGTATATTGGCTTTTCTCTAGGGGGAAACTTCCAATGGCAATATAGCTTTCTTAAGCAAAGAGGCTTTCTTTGTTTACCTTTTACTTTCTTTCAGGACAACCAAAACTCGTGAGTGACATCGATTTATTGGATCTTCATATCTCCATGAAGTATAATCTTAATAAAGAGCATGAAATTATTTCTTTTTTTACACAAAGGGTAGAATTATATATGTGGTTCTTGTTAGTAGAGTTAGGCAATCAGTACAAGACATGAACTAACTGATACGTTGCTAACACAACTCATATCAATCCAGACAGGATGTTTCATGGATATTCCTATGCAAGGGATCGGAATATGAAATAGAGAACTCTAGAAAACAGAGATCAGACTAAGAGTGAGAGTACAAGGCAAAGTACTACTCGGGAGTGAGTGGGTGGAACCTACTCATTTATATGGACAATAATACATATATCAAATGTGAATACCCGTATAATCAAGAGAGACTTGTTGAATTATTCCACATCATAACCCAGTTATCTGCTAAGAGATTCTATATTGTCCCATGCAAGAGACCTAAGTAATATTCTAGAGCGCCAGGGAAAATTGTGTTAAGGGCTGAGGGCCTGAACCTACTGGCTGTCAATGACCGTATACTCCACACGAGGTGAACTTAACCCGGCAGCTAACTAGCGTCCGGTCATTTACCTGGTGCATCAAGGCAATTGCACAATTATTGGCAAACACAGATTCCAATAATAACCTAACAAAATACAGAATATATTATAATACGATATTTACAATGGTGTTGAGCATCATATCGTATACCATGGTACTTGTAGCACTAGATAATATTATAAAGCAGGCCTTGTCCCTTTTAGCTAAGAAGGGATAGGATCGCGATATACTATTAATCAGAACACTTGAACGCTTCTCAAATATAAAAACATAATCTTAGTCAAAAGATGCAAAAGTCCACGAACAACCGTAAGGAACACAAGTAATAATCAAAGGAGCAAGTTGTTAACTAGCTGAACAGTTATAACTGTCTCAAACTAACCAGGAAAGGTATATATAAAATAACTAGGAGAAAGAGTGGTAATATTTCTCATCCATACCCTCTTGGAGAAGCTAATGGACTCATAAATAACTGGAGCAAAACATCCAGGCATGAAAATCCCCCATCTCATATAAGAGCTAACCTAGAAAGTCTGGAGTAAGGAAGAAATTAAGTTTTTTACTTCATGAACCAAAATATTGATGAGAGTGATTATCCTATCACTGTGTATAAGTTAGACATGGCAATAAAGGTCGAACAACAGCTCCTGGACAGGATGGTATAACTTATGATCTCAGTTACAATGAGGAAATTCTTCCTACTTCCTCATTGTGACTATCCCTAAGCCCTAATATCCTGATACATTTACACTGATCTCCTTAACTAGTTGTCTTTGTAAAATTATATTATCACCATTCTCACTGCTCACTCTTTTACTAGTTTTGTCATATTTATAGATTTAAAATTCACATTTGATATCGCAAACAAAACTGTTATTCTGCATAAACGAAGGTTAGTATCCAAAATGAATATGGATAATAACCGACACAGTTGGATAATAACCGACACAGTTGGATAATAACCGACACAGTTGGATAATAACCGACACGGTTGGATAATAACCGACACAGTTGGATAATAACCGACACGGATAATAACCGACACAGTTGGATAATAACCGACACAGTTGGATAATAACCGACACAGTTGGATAATAACCGACACGGTTGGATAATAACCGACACAGTTGGATAATAACCGACACAGTTGGATAATAACCGACACGGTTGGATAATAACCGACACAGTTGGATAATAACCGACACAGTTGGATAATAACCGACACAGTTGGATAATAACCGACACAGTTGGATAATAACCGACACAGTTGGATAATAACCGACACGGTTGGATAATAGGTTATTCGTTATCCTCTGTCCTCTACCAAGGTTTTAGAAGCGAGTCTAAAGATATATCTAGGAACTCCACAGGTGAGAGCTCTTAATGCTCTTATAAATGCTCCTCCTACTAACTTCAACATATAGCTATAAGATGAGTGCCATCTCATATTCCCATTGAAGTCTAAGATGTCAACAAGCAGACATGTCACACCAGGAAAGTGAAAGCATCAGCTAGCTTAAATCTTACAGATATTTCGGTGTAGACATGCCCTTCATTAAACACTGTACCACAATATGAAATACAGAGACTGGTTTAATATCCTCTGAGCTGTTGCTGGCTAGTCCAAACTATGGTGGCACTATAAGAATAATGAGAATGATATATATAACGGATATTAGATCTTTAATTGATTATGCTGATTCAATGTTAATGTTATCTACAGAAATATTCTCTCTGCCTCAGATTTCGTTTTGGCTGTCCTAAAACTACCAAAATTCTTAATATGAGGAAGGAACTTGGTGTTCCAAATACCAGTAACTAGGTAACTGAGATTAACGCTGTATTTGGTATTGAAATTATAAGAAGCGAAGTTGACAATTGTTATTAAGCTTGATAATTGTCTAGAAACAAACACAATTCTTAATGATTTGTGAAAACATTCAAATATATTATAAACTACATGAAGTGTATCTGTAGACAAGAGCATTTTACCCCTCCATGGAAGTTGTGTTCATTTAATTTCACATAGTTTAAAGTCCTTCTCAAGAAGCTCACTACTAGTAATCCCTTTCTTAAATCTATCGCAAAGGCAACTGCTCAAAAAGAAATTTATCGCCAAGATGTTAATAAGACGATTTCACAAATAATATTCTCAAATGGATGTAAACAGAGTCTACTGGGAAGGCTGCTTCTACTCTGGTTGCCCCTCCATAGTTAAGAATTACAGAAACCATGTTAAGTTAGGCATAAGATTTAACAACTCGACTTATACATTAGAAATTGGATTGTTTGTCATCTTGATGGCACCAAAGACAAGTTAGAATGCCGACCTTGACTCCCTGATCACTACTGAATTTGTGTCATTACTGAAGGCCCTTGACTCACATAATAACTAACATGCTCACCGGAGAAGTCACTTAAGAT
Source organism: Cherax destructor (assembly GCA_009830355.1). Lineage (NCBI taxonomy): Eukaryota > Metazoa > Arthropoda > Malacostraca > Decapoda > Parastacidae > Cherax > Cherax destructor. The sequence goes on from WNWK01014072.1 coordinate 13,743, forward strand.
ATATTCTATTGCGACCCCAGAATGGGCCCCAATGTGTATACATGTTTATATGATTTTTGATGTATATTTTTCTTTTCTTATAATTTTATATTGCTGATATTTTCGATAATAGCTAAATCGTTAATATCTTGCTTTATATTATTATTTGAATTAGCTATTTTAGTAGGTAGGATGTAACATTAAATATTGTGTTCAAGTGAGTTGTAGCTGCCCTGGAGTTGGCAAACTACCGCTTACGACACTTCGCTTGTTATACTGCCGGCGTCTAGTTGCTGGTAGTCAGTCGGTAGCGTGACCACACCTGAGGTGGGAGACTGCTTCTCCTTCCTCCTCCTCTCTACGCTGCTGACCATCATTGAGTCAACACCTCGCTCTCGTTTCTTCTTGTTTTCTCGCAATTTAGACCCTGTGTGGTAGAGTATGTATTCGGTGGTGAGACGAAACATACTTCTCAGGACTCTGTGTAACTCTGTTCACAGAGGATAGACTAGACAGTGATTTTCGACGTTTTTCTGGGTTGTGTGTCACATTGACACTCTGAGACAACTCAGGTCTCTAGCTACAGCTCCTGACCTAATTCGATAAGGCATCTGTGCACCGTCACAGTTTGGGATTGTTTATGCTGAACCTAGCTTCAGTAGTAAGGAAGTTTTGTGACTGTTTTGGAGGATCTATTGATGGTCCCCAGTTAGGGTCGATTTTCTATCTCCTGGTTCCTGACGCTATGTTGCTGTTGCTTGTTATATTGCTGTTCTGCGGATTGGTCATTTTACTGTTCAATCAAGCTGTTCTGATTGTCAGTTTGTTAGATAAGCTAGCTTATGAGAAGTTGTTCAGTCGGACACTGGTTGAGTCGAGTCTTAGAGTTACCTGAAGCTCACTCGTACTCACATCTATACTTATTTGTATATATCTGTATATGCTTGTATTGCTGACATTGTACCTGATGGTACTTCAGAGTAATTTAGATATATGTGCCCTCAGCACAGTCTTATTGTATATGAGAGCAGTGTAGGAGCTACCCTCCTAATTAATATCTTTAACATATGTATATTTGATTTACTTTGCTATCCTAGATTTTCTCACTTTGATAATAAACATTTTAAATATATTTCTTTAGTTAGTATCCTCTCAGTTGGGATTCAATGGTGATATTGATAATATGTCGGATAACTGGACCAGGATACTGACTTTGTTGCTAAAGCCCAGTAACAGGCTGGATGCTAGAAGGGCTATCCTCTCTAGTGTTCACTGGAGATGTCTATTACTAATAGATATCGTGTCATTTTGTAACATATTCCATCACACAGTCACTTACTTCTGCTTGATAAAGTTGCTAAGTTAGCCAGAGAAATTACCATACTGGAAAAAGTATTATAAAAGTATTGGAAATAATATTAGGAGAGAAGTAAATAATGAATCTGAATGTCGCAGGTATACAAATAGATTCCTGAGTAGATCTGTAACTCGGTATCATAATGTGAACATAGATAAGCATATTTATGGAGCAACTTGAGATGTAAACTGACTGACGTAGTAGTGGCCAGATTTAGGCTTGTTTACAAGTACTTCTGGCAGCTTGACGGACACAGATGATCAGACTAAATGCATAGTAATTGGTCACCCTGATGATCACTTTCTTCTGCACTTTGCACTTAGGGAGACAGTTTTAAAAACTGTAATACGTCAATGTATCTTATTAATAAAAATAAGACTATGGACATTTTAAACAAATGAATCTTAAATTGTTTATATATACAGATACGATTTTGTTAACTTTTTTTTTAGGGGGGCCTATTACCTAGGCCTATTATTTATCCACGTAGTTTTGCGCTGCCGCCCACTGGATGAATTTGGGGTGAATAATAAAGTAGCCGGTTTACTGGCACAACAGAATTCCTCGTTGAACGTTCTGACACAGTGAACAGCATATTTTGCTGAATATTCCGACACGGTGAACGGCATGCCTCGTTGAACGTTTCGACGTATTGAACAGCATGCCTCGTTGAACGTTCTGACTTGCTGAACATTATTCTGCTGCGAATGTTGTGTTTCACAGAATGTTCTGTCTCGTTGAACGTTTTCAGTGAACGTAGAGGCTGTGAACGTGCTAGTGTCTTCCATCACAGTGAACGCTCCCACTGAACGTGTAAACGTATTAGTCTCACTCGGCACATAGAACGTTCTCAATATTGGCAAAGTCTAGCTGTAAAACGAATTACTCTTTTACTTCAATGAACGTTCTCAGTGAACGTATTAGTCAATTCACTAGGCTGAACGTTCTCAGTGAACGTATTAGTCACCTCACTAGGCTGAACGTTCTCAGTGAACGTATTGGTCACCTCACTAGGCTGAACGTTCTCAGTGAACGTCTAATCTCTCACCACGCTGAACGTTCCCAGTGAACGTGTAGTCTCACACCACGTTGAACGTTCCCAGTGAACGTGTTAATATGTTACTCTGAGGGGTAAATGGGAACGGTCTGGACAGAAAATAAAGTGTCTCATCTTATATGTCCTGAGAGAGAAAATCTGCTCTGACGACGCTGTGTTGGGGAGGAGGGGAAGGAGGGAGAACTGGGGAGGGAAGGAGAGGCGGGGAGGGAGGGAGGATATGGGAGGGAGGGAGGATTGGGAGGAGGGAAGGGATAGAAAGGGACGAGAGGAAGGGGAGAGGAGAGGACGGGAGGTGGAGGAAGGGAGGGAGAGAGGAAGGGGAGGGGAGGGAAGGGTGGGGAGGAGGAGAGGGGAGGGAGGAAGAAGGAGGAAAGGCAAGGGGAGAGAGGGAGGGAATGCAAAGGGGAGAGAAAGAGAGAGAGGGAAGGAAAGGGGTTTGAGGGATTGAAGGGAAAAGGAAAGAAGAAGGGAGGGAAGGCAAGTGGGGAGAGGAAAGGAGGGAAGGCAAGGGGAGAGAGAGAGAGAGGGAAGTCTAGGGGAGAGAGAGGGGAAGGCAAGGGAAAGAGAAGGAAGACAAGAGGGAGAGAGAGAAGGAAGGCAAGAGGGGAGAGAAAGAGAGAAGGAAGGCAAGAGAGGAGAGAGAGAGAGAGAGAAGGAAGGCAAGAGGGGAGAGAGAGAAGGAAGGCAAGAGAGGAGAGAAAGAGAGAAGGAAGGCAAGAGGGGAGAGAGAGAAGGAAGGAAAGAGGGAGAGAAGAGAGAAGGAAGGCAGAGAGAGAGAGAGAGAGAGAGAGAGAAGGAAGGCAAGAGGGGAGAGAAAGAGAGAAGGAAGGCAAGAGAGGAGAGAGAGAGAGAGAAAGGAAGGCAAGAGGGAGAGAAAGAGAGAAGGAAGGCAAGAGGGGGAGAGAGAGAAGGAAGGAAAGAGGGAAGAGAAAGAGAGAAGGAAGGCAAGAGGGAGAGAGAGAGAGAGAAGGAAGGCAAGAGGGAAGAGAAAGAGATGAAGGAAGGCAAGAGGGGAGAGAGAGAGAGAGAAGGAAGGCAAGAGGGGAGAGAGAGAAGGAAGGGAAAGAGGGGAGAGAAAGAGAGAAGGAAGGCAAGAGGGGAGAGAAAGAGAGAAGGAAGACAAGAGGGGAGAGAAAGAGAGAAGGAAGGCAAGAGGGGAGAGAAAGAGAGAAGGAAGGCAAGAGGGGAGAGAAAGAGAGAAGGAAGACAAGAGGGAGAGAGAGAGAAGAAAGGCAAGAGGGGAAAGAGAGAAGGAAGGCAAGAGGGCAGAGAGAGAGAGAAGGAAGGCAAGAGGGAGAGAGAGAGAGAGAGAGAGAGAAGAAAGGCAAGAGGGGAGAGAGAGAGAGAAGAAAGGCAAGAGAGGAGAGAGAGAGAAGAAAGGCAAGAGGGGAAAGAGAGAAGGAAGGCAAGAGGGCAGAGAGAGAGAGAAGGAAGGCAAGAGGGGAGAGAGAGAGAGAGAGAGAGAGAAGAAAGGCAAGAGGGGAGAGAGAGAGAGAAGAAAGGCAAGAGGGGAGAGAGAGAGAGAGAAGGAAGGGTAGGGAAGGTAAGAGAAAGAGTTACTGGAAGAGCTGCGACACACTACCAATCAACAATATCTGGAAATCATTTAAGGAGAAGTGAGCTTGTACACCACAAGACGGGCAACCAACACCCACTACACTCCGACTCTAACCTTCTCCAGAACATCACTACATCTGAAATCATTCATTCCCTATTTGTATGTCTCATAAAATGACTATAAAATGAGCTAATGTAGGTAACAGTTCTTAGCTTGTCAATAAAGTTAGGAACCTTAACCTAACCTTACAATAATAATAATAATAATATATTTATTTACTACCAGTACATGTACAAGGTATACAGAAAATAGCTGACATCAATGACATACTACTATATAGAAAGTCCCTTGTTATGCTGAGCATTTCCCGCAAATTAGGTCATTGTCCCAGGATGCGACCCACACCAGTCCACTAACACCCAGGTACCCATTTTACTGATGGGTGAACAAAGACAACAAGTGTACGGAAACACGCCCAATATTTCCTTCCTCGCCAAGAATCGAACCCTGACCCGTCAGCGTGTGAAGCGAGAGATTCTGCCACCAGGCCACGGGCCACCTTGTAAAACTATGTTTTAAAAATAGAGAGAGAGAGAGAGAGAGAGAGAGAGAGAGAGAGAGAGAGAGAGAGAGAGAGAGAGAGAGAGAGAGATTGAGAGGGAGAGGACTTTCTCACATTCCCAGTTGTCTGAAATGGATGCAAATTGAGGAAATAGCGTCACTGAAATGGAATATTGAGAGAGAGAGAGAGAGAGAGAGAGAGAGATAAATACATGAGATACACAGAGCGCAAAAACCCCCCTGGGACACATGGAGGTTGTTTACTAAGAAAGAGAGGCCATGTTCTAGCTATTACTAATTATGTGTTGAAAGTTGAGACCAGACCTGTGAAGCAGTGCTCTCTCTCTCTCTCTCTCTCTCTCTCTCTCTCCACCGTGACACAGTGCCCATGATATTTATCACAATATACTATTACTATTACCAGTAGTAATAGTTTATTTAGACACAGATATACTTAAGTACATTTATCATACATTGTGTATGTTACTCAAGATTACCCAAAATAGTCAGACTACTACTACTACCACTACTGCTACCATTACCATGACTATCATTACTACTACTACCACTACTGCTACCATTACCATGACTATCATTACTACTACTACCACTACTGCTATCACTACTACTACTACCACTACTACTACTACCACTACTGCTATCACTACTACTACTACCACTACTACTACCACTACTGCTACCATTACCACGACTATCACTACTACTACTACCAATACTGCTATCACTGCTGCTACCATTACCACGACTATCTCTACTACTACTACTACTACTACAACTACTGCTACCATTACCACGACTATCACTACTACTACTACCACTACTGCTACCATTACCACGACGATCACTACTATCACTACTACTACCACTACTGCTATCATTACCACGACTATCACTACTATCACTACTGCTATCATTACCACTACTATCACTACTACTACTACCATTACTGCTACAATTACCACGACTATCACTACTACTGCTACCACTACTGCTACCATTGCCACGACTATCACTACTATTACTACCACTACTGCTACCATTACCAAGAATATTACTACTACTACTATCATTACTGCTACCATTACCATGCCTATCACTACTTCTACTATTATTACCACGACTATCACTACTACTACTGCTACTACCACTACTGCTACCATTACCATGACTATCACTACTACTACCACTACTGCTACCATTACCATGACTATCACTACTACTGCTACCACTACTGCTACCATTACCATGACTATCACTACTACTACCACCACTGCTACCATTACCACGACTATCACTACTACTGCTACCACTACTGCTACCATTGCCACGACTATCACTACTACTACTACCACTACTGCTACCATTACCAAGACTATCACTACTACTACTACCATTACTGCTACCATTACCAAGAGTAATACTACTACTACTACCATTACTGCTACCATTACCATGCCTATCACTACTTCTACTATTATTACCACGACTATCACTATTACTACTACTACTACTACCACTACTGCTACCATTACCATGACTATCACTACTACTACCACTACTGCTACCATTACCATGACTATCACTACTACTACTACCATTACTACTACTATTACCACGTCTATCACTATTACTACCACTACTGCTACCATTACCATGACTATCACTACTACTACTACCATTACTACTACCATTACCACGTCTATCACTATTACTACCACTACTGCTACCATTACCATGACTATCACTACTACTACTACCATTATACTACCATTACCACGTCTATCACTATTACTACCTATACTGCAAATTACCATCTATCACACTACTACTACCACTACTGCTATCATTACCACTACTATCACTACTACCACTACTGCTACCATTATCACGACTATCACTACTTCTACTATTATTTCCACGACTATCATTACTACTACTACCACTACTGCTACCATTACCATGACTATCACTATTACTACCACTACTGCTATCATTACCACGACTATCACTACTACTACTACCACTACTGCTACCACCATTACCAAGACTATCACTACTACTACTACCATTACTGCTACCATTACAAGAGTAATACTCTACTACTACCATTACTGCTACCATTACCATGCTATCACTACTTCTACTATATTACCACGACTATCACTTACTACTACTACTACCCCTACTGCTACCATTACCATGACTATCACTACATACTACCATACTGCTACCATTACCATGACTATCACTACTACTACACCATTACTACTACCATTACACGTCTATCACTATTACTACTATGCTACCATTACCATGACTATCACTACTACTACTACCATTACTACCCATTACCACGTTATCACTATTACCACTACTGCTACCATTACCATGACTATCACTATACTACTACCATTACTACTACCATTACCACGTCTATCACTATTACTACCACTACTGCTACCATTACCATGACTATCACTACTACTACTACCACTACTGCTATCATTACCACTACTATCACTACTACCACTACTGCTACCATTATCACGACTATCACTACTTCTACTATTATTTCCACGACTATCATTACTACTACTACCACTACTGTTACCATTACCACGTCTATCACTACTACTACTAACATTACTGCTACCATTACCACGACTATCACCACTACTACTACCACTACTACTACCATTACCACGACTAGCACTACTATTACCACTACTGCTACCATTACCACGACTCTCATTACTGCCTATTATACCATCTCACCAACGGTTCACTATTTACTGATCGTACTGAAATAGTTGCTGAACCATCCTAAGGATTCCCTTAACCACAGTCCTAGTATTGGATCTAATGGTAGGTGGCACTACCTTCCACAGGGCATATGCGGATTCGTATTATATAAGTACATTTTGAAAACCCTAGAGGGATTAGTACCAAATTTGCTCAAGAAAATCACTCCCTATGAAAGCAAAAGACTCGACAATAGATACATTTTCCCAATGGAAAGCAGGAGCTTCACGAGTACATAAAGGGACAACACAATACGTGTCAGGGGCTCAAGACTGTTCAACTGCCTCCCAGCATACATAAGGGGGATTACTAATAGACCCCTGGCTGTCTTCAAGAAGTCTCTGGACAGACACCTAAAGTCAGTACCTGATCAGCAAGCCTGGTTGATCAGGCCCTGATCCACCACGAGGCCTGGTCAAGGACGGGGCCGCGGGGCCGTTGACCCCCGAAACCCTCTCCAGGTATCACGTCCTCCCTATCCCTCCTGTCCTCCAGTGTCGTGAGGTTGATTTCCCTTAACCTCTTTTTGCTGGACATATGCCTTATCTCCGGGACTAGTCTTGTTGCAAACTTTTGCACTTTCTATGATTTCTTGATGTGATTGACCAGGTGTGGGTTCCACACAGGTGTTGTATACTCCAATATGGGTTTGACCCGCACGGTGTACAATGTCTTGAATGATTCCTTTCGTTATTCAGGTATCGAAACGTATTCTTAAGTTTGCCAGGCGCCCATATACTGCAGCAGTTATTGGGTTGATGTGTGCCTCAGATGTGCTCGGTGTTATACTCACCCAAGATCCTTTTCCTTGAGTAAGGTCTGTAGTCCTTGACCCTCAAACCTGTACTCCGTCTGCGGTCTTCTTTGTCCTTCCCAAAGCTTCATGAGTTTGCACTTGGTGGGGCTAAAATCCAGGAGCTATTTGTTGGACCAGACTTGCAGCCTGTCCTGATTCTTTTTAATTCATAATTGATCCTCGTCCGCTTATATTCTCCTCATTAGCTTCACATCGTCTGCAGAACAGGGACACCTCTGAATCTATCCCTTCTGTTATGTCATTTACATATACCAGAAACAGCACCGGTCCTAGGACTGACCCTTGAGGAACCCCACTCGACACATGCCCCCACTATGACACCTCCTCACATACCATCCCTCGTTGTTTCAATCTTCTCAGTTATTCCCTGATCCTTTGCAGTTCCTTCCTTCATAATTCTTCCTGCTCCTCTAACTTTTCAACTGGTCTTTTGTGCAGTTCTGTGTCAAAAGTCTTCTTATGGTCCAAGAAAATGCAATCCACCCACCCCTCTCTCTCCTGTCTTCTGTTACCTGGTCTTAAAACTCCAGTTGATTTGTGACACAGGATTTCCCATCCCAGTGTACGTACCTACTTGTGGTTGCAAGGGGTCGATTCACAGCTCCTGGCCTCGCCTCTTTGAGGTGTGTATGTGAGTGAGTGAGCGAGTGAGAGAGAGACATAGAGAGAGTGAGCCCTCTGAGTGATTAATTTTCTCTAAACTTAATGACCCAAAAGTTGCGCTAAGTTACCCCAGCCTCAGGAAACACAACCATCCAGGAGATTTGAACAAGTTCTCTCAAGTGTATAAACTTAGGAAGCTAAGTTTGACACTTACAATGAGTTTCAAGTTATTGCTAGTTTACCTAAGCCAGTGTAAGTTTACCTAGGCTTGTATGAGTTTACCTAAGCCAGTGTGAGTTTACCTAAGCCAGTGTGAGTTTACCTAAGCCAGTGTGAGTTTACCTAAGCCAGTGTGAGTTTACCTAAGCCAGTGTGAGTTTACCTAAGCCAGTGTGAGTTTACCTAAGCAAGTGCGAGTTTACCTAAGCCAATGTGGGTTTACCTAACTAGTATGAGTTCACCTAAGCCAGTGTGAATTAGCCTAAGCCAATGTGAGTTAACCTAAGCCAGTGTGAGTTTACCTAAGCCAGTGTGAGTTTACCTAAGCCAGTGTGAATTTACCTAAGCCAGTGTGAATTAGCCTAAGCCAATGTGAGTTAACCTAAGCCAGTATGAGTTTACCTAAGCCAGTGTGAGTTTACCTAAGCAAGTGTGAGTTTACCTAAGCCAATGTGAGTTAACCTAAGCCAGTGTGAGTTTACCTAAGCCAGTGTGAGTTTACCTAGGCTTGTATGACTTTACTTAAGCCAGTGTGAATTAGCCTAAGCCAGTGTGAGTTTACCTAAGCCATTGTGAGTTTACCTAGGCTTGTATGAGTTTACCTAAGCCAATGAAAGCTTACCTAAGCTAATACGAGTTTACCTAAGCCAGTGTGAGTTTACCTAAGCCAGTGTGAGTTTACCTAAGCCAGTGTGAGTTTACCTAAGCCAGTGTGAGTTTACCTAAGCCAGTGTGAGTTTACCTAAGCCAGTGTGAGTTTACCTAAGCCAGTGTGAGTTTACCTAAGCAAGTGTGAGTTTACCTAAGCAAGTGTGAGTTTACCTAAGCCAGTATGGGTTTACCTAAGCCAGTGTGGGTTTACCTAAGCCAGTGTGGGTTTACCTAAGCCAGTATGGGTTTACCTAAGCCAGTGTGGGTTTACCTAAGCAAGTGTGGGTTTACCTAAGCCGCTCTAGGAGAGCGAAACGTTGCCACAATAAAATGTCACATTAGTTGCACTTACGTCCTTTTACGTAACAGGAACCTATTTTACTGATGGGTGAATATAGACAACAGGTGTAAGGAAACACGCCCAATGTTTCCATCCTTGCCGTTAATCGAAACCGGACCTCAGCGTGCGAAGCAAGAGCTTTGCCTACCAGGCCACGAGCCACCATCCAGGTACACACTGAGTACAACACTGAATTAGGTGCTCCATTTACCAAGGTTATGCTCCATTATCATCACAACATCACTATAAAGTAATCAAGTTTTGTGACCATCAACACATTAATAACCCGCACTTGGAATGGAACTTATGATGACGCTAAAAGTTCCATGTTCCAGGGTGCGGGTTATCTGTGTGTTGTTCCAGTGTGCGGGTTATCTGTGTGTTGTTCCAGGGTGCGTGTTATCTGTGTGTTGTTCCAGTGTGCGGGTTATCTCTGTGTTGTTCCAGTGTGCGGGTTATCTGTGTGTTGTTCCAGTGTGCAGGTTATCTGTGTGTTGTTCCAGTGTGCAGGTTATCTGTGTGTTGTTCCAGTGTGCGGGTTATCTGTGTGTTGTTCCAGTGTGCGAGTTATCTGTGTGTTGTTCCAGTGTGCAGGTTATCTGTGTGTTGTTCCAGTGTGCGGGTTATCTAAGTGTTGTTCCAGTGTGCGGGTTATCTGTGTGTTGTTCCAGTGTGCGGGTTATCTGTGTGTTGTTCCAGTGTGCGGGTTATCTATGTGTTGTTCCAGTGTGCAGGTTATCTGTGTGTTGTTCCAGTGTGCAGGTTATCTGTGTGTTGTTCCAGTGTGCAGGGTATCTGTGTGTTGTTCCAGTGTGCGGGATATCTGTGTGTTGTTCCAGTGTGCAGGTTATCTGTGTGTTGTTCCATTGGGCAGGTTATCTGTGTGTTGTTCCAGTGTGCAGGTTATCTGTGTGTTGTTCCAGTGTGCAGGTTATCTGTGTGTTGTTCCAGTGTGCAGGTTATCTGTGTGTTGTTCCAGGGTGCAGGTTATCTGTGTGTTGTTCCAGTGTGCAGGTTAACTGTGTGTTGTTCCAGGGTGCGGGTTATCTGTGTGTTGTTCCAGGGTGCGAGTTATATGTGTGTTGTTCCAGTGTGCAGGTTATCTGTGTGTTGTTCCAGTGTGCAGGTTATCTGTGTGTTGTTCCAGTGTGCAGGTTATATGTGTGTTGTTCCAGTGTGCAGGTTATCTGTGTGTTGTTCCAGTGTGCAGGTTATCTGTGTGTTGTTCCAGTGTGCAGGTTATCTGTGTGTTGTTCCAGTGTGCGGGTTATCTGTGTGTTGTTCAAGGGTGCGGGTTATCTGTGTTTTGTTCCAGGTGCGGTTATCTGTGTTTGTTCCAGTGTGCAGGTTATCTGTGTGTTGTTCCAGTGTGCAGGTTATCTGTGTGTTGTTCCAGTGTGCTGGTTATCTGTGTGTTGTTCCAGTGTGCGGGTTATCTCTGTGTTGTTCCAGGGTGCAGGTTATCTGTGTGTTGTTCCAGTGTGCAGGTTATCTGTGTGTTGTTCCAGGGTGCAGGTTATCTGTGTGTTGTTCCAGTGTGCAGGTTATCTGTGTGTTGTTCCAGTGTGCAGGTTATCTGTGTGTTGTTCCAGTGTGCTGGTTATCTGTGTGCTGTTCCAGTGTGCGGGTTATCTGTGTGTTGTTCCAGGGTGCAGGTTATCTGTGTGTTGTTCCAGTGTACAGGTTATCTGTGTGTTGTTCCAGTGTGCAGGTTATCTGTGTGTTGTTCCAGGGTGCGGGTTATCTGTGTGTTGTTCCAGGGTGCGGGTTATCTGTGTGTTGTTCCAGGGTGCAGGTTATCTGTGTGTTGTTCCAGGGTGCGGGTTATCTGTGTGTTGTTCCAGGGTGCGGGTTATCTGTGTGTTGTTCCAGGGTGCTGGTTATATGTGTGTTGTTCCAGTGTGCAGGTTATCTGTGTGTTGTTCCAGGGTGCGGGTTATCTGTGTGTTGTCCCAGGGTGGGTTATCTGTGTGTTGTTCCAGGTGGGTTATCTGTGTGTTGTTCCAGGGTGCGGTTATCTGTGTTGTTCAGTGTGCAGTTATCTGTGTGTTGTTCCAGTGTGCAGGTTATCTGTGTGTTGTTCCAGGGTGCGGTTATCTGTGTGGTTTTCCAGGGTGCGGGTTATCTGTGTTGTTCCAGTGTGCAGGTTATCTGTGTGTTGTTCCAGTGTGCAGGTTATCTGTGTGTTGTTCCAGGGTGCGGGTTATCTTGTGTTGTTCCAGGGTGCTATTTATCTGTGTGTTGTTCCAGGGTGCGTGTTATCTGTGTGTTGTTCCAGGTGCGGTTATCTGTGTGTTGTTCCAGGGTGCGTGTTATCTGTGTGTTGTTCCAGGTGCTGGTTATCTGTGTTGTTCCAGGGTGCGGGTTATCTGTGTGTTGTTCCAGGGTGCGGTTATCTGTGTGTTGTTCAGGGTGCTGGTTATCTGTGTGTTGTTCAGGGTGCGGTTATCTGTGTGTTGTTCAGGTGCGGTTATCTGTGTGTTGTTCAGGGTGGTTATCTGTGTGTTGTTCCAGGGTGCGGGTTATCTGTGTTGTTCCAGGGTGCGGGTTATCGTGTGTTGTTCAGTGGCAGTTATCTGTGTGTTGTTCCATGTGCAGGTTATCTGTGTGTTGTTCAGTGTGCGTGTTATCTGTGTGTTCCAGGGTGCGGTTATCTGTGTGTTGTTCCAGGGTGGGTTATCTGTGTGTTGTTCCAGGAGCGGGTTATCTGTGGTTGTTCCAGGGTGCAGGTTATCTGTGTGTTGTTCCAGGGTGCGTGTTATCTGTGTGTTGTTCCAGGGTGCGGGTTATCTGTGTGTTGTTCCAGTGTGCAGGTTATCTGTGTGTTGTTCCAGTGTGCGTGTTATCTGTGTGTTGTTCAGCGTGCGGGTTATCTTGTGTTGTTCCAGGGTGCGGGTTATCTGTGGTTGTTCCAGGGTGCGGGTTATCTGTGTGTTGTTCCAGGGTGCAGGTTATCTGTGTGTTGTTCCAGGGTGCGGTTATCTGTGTGTTGTTCCAGGGTGCGGGTTATCTGTGTGTTGTTCCAGTGTGCAGGTTATCTGTGTGTTGTTCCAGTGTGCGTGTTATCTGTGTGTTGTTCCAGGGTGCGGGTTATCTGTGTGTTGTTCCAGGGTGCGGGTTATCTGTGTGTTGTTCCAGGGTGCGGGTTATCTGTGTGTTGTTCCAGGGTGCAGGTTATCTGTGTGTTGTTCCAGGGTGCGGGTTATCTGTGTGTTGTTCCAGGGTGCGTGTTATCTGTGTGTTGTTCCAGGGTGCTGGTTATCTGTGTGTTGTTCCAGGGTGCGGGTTATCTGTGTGTTGTTCCAGGGTGCGGGTTATCTGTGTGTTGTTCCAGGGTGCTGGTTATCTGTGTGTTGTTCCAGGGTGCGGGTTATCTGTGTGTTGTTCCAGGGTGCGGGTTATCTGTGTGTTGTTCCAGGGTGCGGTTATCTGTGTGTTGTTCCAGGTGCGGGTTATCTGTGTGTTGTTCCAGGGTGCGGTTATCGTGTTGTTCCAGGGTGCGGTTATCTGTGTGTTGTTCCAGTGTGCAGGTTATTGTGTGTTGTTCCAGGTGCGGGTTATCTGTGTGTTGTTCCAGGTGCAGGTTATCTGTGTGTTGTTCCAGTGTGCAGGTTATCTGTGTGTTGTTCCAGGGTGCGGGTTATCTGTGTGTTGTTCCAGTGTGCGGGTTATCTGTGTGTTGTTCCAGTGTGCAGGTTATCTGTGTGTTGTTCCAGGGTGCGGGTTATCTGTGTGTTGTTCCAGTGTGCGGGTTATCTGTGTGTTGTTCCAGTGTGCAGGTTATCTGTGTGTTGTTCCAGTGTGGGTTATCTGTGTGTTGTTCCAGGGTGCGGGTTATCTGTGTGTTGTTCCAGTGTGCGTGTTATCTGTGTTGTTCCAGTGTTGCGGGTTATCTGTGTGTTGTTCCAGGGTGCGGTTATCTGTGTGTTGTTCCAGGTGCGGGTTATCTGTGTGTTGTTCCAGGGTGCGGGTTATCTGTGTTGTTCCAGGTGCTGTTCATTGTGTGTTGTTCCAGTGTGCAGTGTTATCTGTGTGTTGTTCCAGGGTGCGGTTATCTGTGTGTTGTTCCAGTGTGCAGGTTATCTGTGTGTTGTTCCAGGGTGCAGGTTATCTGTGTGTTGTTCCAGGTGCGTGTTATCTTGTTTTTAGTGCGTGTCGTGTGTTGTTCCAGGGTGCGGTTATCTGTGTGTTGTTCCAGTGTGCGGTTATCTGTGTGTTGTTCCAGGGTGCGGGTTATCTGTGTGTTGTTGTTCTTTCTGTGTGTTGTTAGTGTGCGTTATCTGTGTGTTGTTCCAGTGTGCAGGTTATCTGTGTGTTGTTCCAGTGTGCAGGTTATCTGTGTGTTGTTCCAGTGTGCAGGTTATCTGTGTGTTGTTCCAGTGTGCAGGTTATCTGTGTGTTGTTCCAGGGTGCGGGTTATCTGTGTGTTGTTCCAGTGTGCAGGTTATCTGTGTGTTGTTCCAGGGTGCAGGTTATCTGTGTGTTGTTCCAGGGTGCGTGTTATCTGTGTGTTGTTCCAGTGTGCAGGTTATCTGTGTGTTGTTCCAGTGTGCAGGTTATCTGTGTGTTGTTCCAGGGTGCGGGTTATCTGTGTGTTGTTCCAGGGTGCGGGTTATCTGTGTGTTGTTCCAGGGTGCGGGTTATCTGTGTGTTGTTCCAGGGTGCGCGTTATCTGTGTGTTGTTCCAGTGTGCGGTTATTTTGTGTTTTTGTTCCAGGGTGCGGGTTATCTGTGTGTTGTTCCAAGGGGGCGTGTTATCTGTTGTTGTTCCAGTGTGCAGGTTATCTGTGTGTTGTTCCAGGGTGCGGTTATCTGTGTGTTGTTCCAGTGTGCAGGTTATCTGTGTGTTGTTCCAGTGTGCAGGTTATCTGTGTGTTGTTCCAGGGTGCGGGGTTATCTGTGTGTTGTTCCAGTGTGCGCGGTTATCTGTGTGTTGTTCCAGGGTGCGGGTTATCTGTGTGTTGTTCCAGGGTGCGGGTTATCTGTGTGTTGTTCATACACCTTGTATACTTCTAGGCTGACACAGCTGGTCATACCTTGTATACTTCTAAGGTGGCACAGCTGGTCATACACCTTGTATACTTCTAGTGGCACAGCTGGTCATATCCTTGTGTTTCTAGCTGGCCAGCTGGTCATACACTTGTATTTCTAGGCTGGACAGCTGGTCATACACCTTGTTACTTTTGGCTGGCACAGCTGGTCATACACCTTGTATGCTTCTAGGCTGACACAGCTGGTCATACACCTTGTATACTTTGTTCACAGCTGGTCATACACTTTGTATACTTCTAGCTGGCACAGCTGGTCTGACACCTTGTATACTTCTAGGCTGGCACAGCTGGTCAGTACACCTTGTATACTTCTAAGCTGGCACAGCTGGTCATACACCTTGTATACTTCTAGGCTGACACAGCTGGTCATACACCTTGTATACTTCTAGGCTGGCACAGCTGGTCATACACCTTGTATACTTCTAGGCTGACACAGCTGGTCATACACCTTGTATCTTCTAGGCTGGCACAGCTGGTCATACACCTTGTATACTCTAGGCTGGCACAGCTGGTCATACACCTTGTATACTTCTAAGCTGGCACAGCTGGTCATACACCTTGTATACTTCTAGGCTGACACAGCTGGTCATACACCTTGTATACTTCTAGGCTGGCACAGCTGGTCATACACCTTGTATACTTCTAGGCTGGCACAGCTGGTCATACACCTTGTATACTTCTAGGCTGGCACAGCTGGTCATACACCTTGTATACTTCTAAGCTGGCACAGCTGGTCATACACCTTGTATACTTCTAGGCTGACACAGCTGGTCATACACCTTGTATACTTCTAGGCTGGCACAGCTGGTCATACACCTTGTATACTTCTAGGCTGGCACAGCTGGTCATACACCTTGTATCTTCTAGCTGGCACAGCTGGTCATACACCTTGTATACTTCTAGGCTGACACAGCTGGTCATACACCTTGTATACTTCTAGGCTGACACAGCTGGTCATACACCTTGTATACATCTAGGCTGACACAGCTGGTCATACACCTTGTATACTTCTAGGCTGACACAGCTGGTCATACACCTTGTATACTTCTAAGCTGGCACAGCTGGTCATACACATTGTATACTTCTAGGCTGACACAGCTGGTCATACACCTTGTACACATGATGGTTGATGGTCGGATCTCTGGGCTCCTGAATATACCTGAAAATTATCTTTATTTCGGTGTTATCATTATTTTTTTCAACATTTCTGAATATTTTATTGCGCTTTGGCTATTGTTCTCTTTTACTGTGCCAATATATCTTTATTTTCAGTGAAATAATAATATAAATCTATTTCCCAATGATGCTGCTGAGAATCTTTAATATCGGCCAAGTGTAACTTTATATATAAAGAGAGTGTTGTTCACGACAATCACAATCACAATCACAATCACAGGAGATTCATAATCTTTGATATATTGTAACCTTGTATTCGTGTTCATGTTTGTGTTTTCTATCAATGTATTCTGTCTATAATAAAGCATTTATATATATATATATATATATATATATATATATATATATATATATATATATTTCGATAGGTAAAACGAATCACAGAGATGTTAGGAAGTATTTCTTCAGTCACAGAGTGGTCAGGAAGTGGAATAGTTTGGGAAGTGAGGTAGTGGAGGCAGGATCCATTCATAGCTTTAAGAAGAGGTATGATAAAGCTCGTGGCGCAGGTAGAGTGACCCAGTAGCGGCCAGTGAAGAGGCGGGGCCAGGAGCTATGATTCGGGGTGAGTATAACACCAGGCACATCTCCTGAGGCGCACATCAACCAAATAACTGCTGCAGCATACGGGCGCCTAGCAAACCTAAGAACAGCATTCCGACATCTTAATAAAGAATCGTTCAGAACCCTGTACACTGTGTGCGTTAGGCCCATACTGGAGTATGCAGCACCAGTTTGGAACCCACATTTATCCAAGCACGTGAAGAAGATAGAAAAAGTGCAAAGGTTTGCAACAAGACTAGTCCCGGAGCTAAGGTGTACGTCCTACGAGGAGAGGTTAAGGGAAATCGACCTGACGACACTGGAGGACAGGAGAGACAGGGGGATATGATAACGACATATAAGATACTGAGAGGAATTGACAAGGTGGACAGGGACAGGATGTTCCAGAGATGGGACACAGCAACAAGGGGACACAGTTGGAAGTTGAAGACTCAGATGAATCACAGAGATGTTAGGAAGTATTTCTTCAGTCACAGAGTGGTCGGGAAGTGGAATAGTTTAGGAAGCGATGTAGTGGAGGCAGGTTCCATACATAGCTTTAAGCAGAGGAGATAAAGCTCATGGCGCAGGAGGTGACCCAGTAGCGCCAGTGAAGAGGCCAGGGAGACGACCCTGTTACACATTAGGACAAATAGAGTGTACACACACACACACACACACACACACACACCACACACACACACACACACACTACACACCACACACACACACACTACACACACACAACACTACACACACACACCACACACACACACACACACACACACATCACACACACACTCACACCACACACACACAGCACACACTTACACAACACAACAACATTACACTACCACAACCAAACCTAACAACACACACCACACCACAACCAACATTTACACTACCCAAATCCAAAAACCTAACATTACATTTACCAACCAGACTAACATAACTACACCACAACCAACTAACACTTACACTACCAATCCAATACACACATAACACTTTGACCAACCAAAACTAACATTTACACTTCACCAACCAAGACTAACATTGTTACACTTACCAACCAAGACTTAACATCTTACACTTAACGAATCCAGAGCTACATTAAACAAATGTAACTTGACTCAGATCCAGAGACTTAACATGTTGTTTACACTTTGTACTCGAGATCCATGAGGAGCTTAACATGTTGTTTACACTTGACTCGAGATCCAGCCCTCTGACTTAACATTTTCACTCTTCGTACTCGAGATCCAGTATCTTAACATGTTGTTTACCTTTGTACTTAGTCAGTGCACTTACATGCTTACACTTTTGTATAGATCAGTGACTTAACAGTGTTTCCTTTTATCAGACAGGGACTTAAAGTTTTACACTTTGTACTCGAGATCAGGAGTTAATTTGTTTACTGTACTAGATATGTTAACTTTTTACACTTTGTACTCGAGATCCAGAGGACTTAACATGTTGTTTACACTTTGTACTCGAGATCCAGAGGACTTAACATGTTGTTTACACTTTGTACTCGAGATCCAGATGACTTAACATGTTGTTTACACTTTGTACTCGAGATCCAGATGACTTAACATGTTGTTTACACTTTGTACTCGAGATCCAGATGACTTAACATGTTGTTTACACTTTGTACTCGAGATCCAGATGACTTAACATGTTGTTTACACTTTGTACTCGAGATCCAGATGACTTAACATGTTGTTTACACTTTGTACTCGAGATCCAGAGGACTTAACATGTTGTTTACACTTTGTATTCGAGATCCAGGTGACTTAACATGTTGTTTACACTTTGTACTCGAGATCCAGGGGACTTAACATGTTGTTTACTCTTTGTACTCGAGATCCAGATGACTTAACATGTTGTTTACACTTTGTACTCGACATCCAGGTGACTTAATATGTTGTTTACAATTTGTACTCGAGATCCAGATGACTTAACATGTTGTTTACTCTTTGTACTCGAGATCCAGGTGACTTAACATGTTGTTTACACTTTGTACTCGAGATCCAGATGACTTAACATGTTGTTTACACTTTGTACTCGATATCCAGATGACTTTACATGTTGTTTACGCCCTGTACTCAATATCAAGGTGGTTTTAAACGTTCTTTACGCCCTGTACTCAATATAAAGGTGATCTAAAACGTTTTTACGCCCTGTACTCAATATCAAGGTGGTTTAAAACGTTCTTTACGCCTTTTACTCAATATCAAGGTGGTTTAAAACGTTCTTTACGTCTTGTACTCAATATCAAGATGATTTAAAACGTTCTTTAAGCCCTGTACTCAATATCAAGGTGATTTAAAACGTTCTTTACGCCCTGTACTCAATATCAAGGTGATTTAAAACGTTCTTTACGCCCTGTAATCAATATCAAGGTGATTTAAAACGTTCTTTACGCCCTGTACTCAATATCAAGGTGATTTAAACGTTCTTTACGCCCTGTACTCAATATCAAGGTGATCTAAAACGTTCTTTACGCCCTGTACTCAATATCAAGGTGGTTTAAAACGTTCTTTACGCCTTGTACTCAATATCAAGGTGGTTTAAAACGTTCTTTACGTCTTGTACTCAATATCAAGGTGGTTTAAAACGTTCTTTACGCCTTGTACTCAATATCAAGGTGGTTTAAAACGTTCTTTACGTCTTGTACTCAATATCAAGGTGGTTTAAAACGTTCTTTACGCCTTGTACTCAATATCAAGGTGATTTAAAACCTTCTTTACGCCCTGTACTCAATATTAAGTGATTTCAAACGTTTTTTACGCCCTGTACTCAATATCAAGGTTATTTAACACGGTGTTTTAGAGAAATATTTGTTTGGTGTGTTTCTGAGACTGGAAAGCAAGTCATGGCAGCCGGGGAAGATGAGAGACAGTGTGGAGGAGGAGGGTCTCTGTCTCATGCTTTATTTACTCGGTGAGGAGAGAAGCCAGGGTGAGAGAGGGACAGGTGAGGGAGGTGGTACGTCAAGTGACGTGGGTGAGGGGTTTGTGGGGGAGAGGGGGTACAGGTGACGAGGGTGAGGGGTGTGTGGGGGAGAGGGGGTTACAGGTGACGAGGTTGAAGGGCGGTACAGGTGAGAGAGGAAGGAAGGAGGTGGCTGAGGTCACCACTTACTAAGCAGAGGTGGGGGTGGGGAGGTGGAGGAGGGAGGTGGAGGGGAGGGGAGGGGAGGGAGGATGTAAGCTTGCAGTAAATTCACAGTGTTGCCAACATTAAAGGTGAGCCAACTCTTGCCCTGTCTGTTTGTTTCCTTTAAACACCTGACTTCAATCATTAAACATCTGACCATACTCCTAAACACCTGACCTTAGTCGTTAAACACCTGATCTTAGTCCTAAAACACTGACAACAGTCCTAAAACACTTGAGCTTAGTCCTTAAACACCTGAGCTCAGCCCTTAAACAATTGACCTCAGCTCTTAGACACTAACCTTAGTCCTTGAAC
This sequence comes from Cherax destructor, assembly GCA_009830355.1. Taxonomy (NCBI): domain Eukaryota; kingdom Metazoa; phylum Arthropoda; class Malacostraca; order Decapoda; family Parastacidae; genus Cherax; species Cherax destructor. The sequence goes on from WNWK01014072.1 coordinate 33,955, forward strand.
ACCTAACCTTAGTCTTTAAACACCTGACCTCATCCCTTAAACACCTTACTACACTCCTTAAACAATTGACCACAGTTCTTAAACTCCTGACCACAGTTCTTAGACACCTAACCTTAGTCCTTGAACACCTAACCACACTCTTTAAACACCTGACCACAGTCCTTAAACACCTGACCACAGTTCTTAAACACCTGACCACAGTCTTTAAACACGTGACCACAGTCCTTAAACACCTGACCTCAATTCTTAAACACCTGTCTTCAGTCCTTAAACACCTGACCACAATTCCTAAACACCTGACCTTAGTACTTAAACACCTGAACACAGTTTTTAAACTTTCTCTTTACCTTCCTTTACTTTTTCTTCTTCTTCTCTTTACTTTCTCTTCATCTTCTCTTTACTTTCTCTTTATCTTTTCTTTACTTTCTCTTTATTTTCTCTTTATCTTCCCTTTACTTTATCTTCATTTTCCCTTTTTCTTATTTACTTTCTCTTGTTTCCACTATACTTTCTCAAGACTCTCCCTTTTCTTTCTCTTTGTTTCCATTATACTTTCTCTTTACTTTCTACTTTCCATAGACTCACCCTTTACTTCCTACTTTCCATAGACTCACCCTTTACTTTCTTCACTATACTTTCTCTAGACCTTCCCTTTACTTTCTACTTTCTATAGACTCACCCTTTACTTCCTCTTTGTTTCCACTATACTTTCTCTTGACTTTTCTTTTACTTTCTCTTTGTTTCCACTATACTTTCTGTAGACTTTCCTTTTGTTTCCACTATACTTTCTCTAGACTTTCCCTTTGTTTCCACTATACTTTCTTTAGACTTTCCTTTTGTTTCCACTATATTTTCTCTAGACGTTCCCTTTACTTTCTCTTTGTTTCCACTATACTTTCTTTAGACTTTCTTTTTGTTTCCACTATATTTTCTCTAGACTTTCCCTTTTTTTTCTCTTTGTTTCCACTATACTTTCTCTAGACTCGCCCTTTTCTTTCTCTTTGTTTCCATTATACTTTCTCTTTACTTTCTACTTTCCATAGACTCACCCTTTACTTCCTCTTTGTTTCCACTATACTTTCTCTAGACTTTTCTTTTACTTTCTCTTTGTTTCCACTATACTTTCTGTAGACTTTCCCTTTGTTTTCACTATACTTTCTCTAGAGTTTCCCTTTACTTTCTCTTTGTTTCCACTATACTTTCTTTAGACTTTCCTTTTGTTCCACTATATTTTCTCTAGACTTTCTCTTTACTTTCTCTTTGTTTCCACTATACTTTCTTTAGACTTTCCTTTTGTTTCCACTATACTTCCTCTTTGCTTCCACTATGTTTCTCTTTGTTTCCACTATACTTTCTCTAGACTTTCTTTTTACTTTCTATTTACTCTAGACTCATCCTTTACTTCCTCTTTGTTTCCACAATACTTTCTCTAGACTTTCCCTTTACTTTCTCTTTGTTTCCACTATACTTTCTTTAGACTTTCCTTTTGTTTCCACTATATTTGCTCTAGACTTTCCCTTTACTTTCTCTTTGTTTCCACTATACTTTCTCTAGACTCGCCCTTTACTTCCTCTTTGTTTCCACAATACTTTCTCTAGACTTTCCCTTTACTTCCTCTCTACTTCCACTATACTTTCTCTAGACTTTCACTTTACTTTCTCTCTACTTCCACTATACTTTCTAAAATTTCACATCACGAATGAAGCTGTTGTCCTCTGTCATCCAGCTAATTGAACAGCTGGTTCACTCTAATTGGGTCATTAAGGCCGTAAATTACCCGTATAATAACTTTAAAAACACCTCAATATCTAAGTCAGGAACTGTGTTAGACACTGAGGTGTAGACACGTAAATATTTGTCTATGCTGAGAGATGTTTAGTTTTCTAATGTCTACTCTGAGAGACAGACAGATCGTTGTGTATATTCGCTTAGAGTTACGTATGTCTCTGTATGTGTGTTTCATGGAGGGATACACATGTTTCAGTGTATTATCACTGGGAGATACAGCCATCTTGGTGTACATATACTGAGAGATACAGCCATCTTAGTGCACATATACTGAGAGATACAGCCATCTTGGTGCACATATACTGAGAGATACAGCCATCTTGGTGTACATACTCTGAGAGATACAGCCATCTTGGTATACATATACTGAGAGATACAGCCATCATGGTGCACATATACTGAGAGATACAGCTATCATTGTGCACATAAACTGAGATATACAGCCATCTTGGTGTACATACTCTGAGAGATACAGCCATCTTGGTATGCATATACTGAGAGATACAGACATCTTGGTATACATATACTGAGAGATACAGCCATCATGGTGCACATATACTGAGAGATACAGCTATCATTGTGCACATAAACTGAGATATACAGCCATCTTGGTGCACATATACTGAGAGATACAGCCATCTTGGTGTACATACTCTGAGAGATACAGCCATCTTGGTATGCATATACTGAGAGATACAGACATCTTGGTATACATATACTGAGAGATACAGCCATCATGGTGCACATACTATGAGAGATACAGCCATCTTGGTGCACATATACTGACAGATACAGCCATCTTGGTGTACATACTCTGAGAGATACAGCCATCTTGGTATACATATACTGAGAGATACAGCCATCTTGATATACATATAATGAGAGATACAGCCATCTTGATATACATATACTGAGAGATACAGCCATCTTGATATACATATACTGAGAGATACAGCCATCTTGGTGTACATACACTGAGAGATACAGCTATCTTGGTGTACATATACTGAGAGATACAGCCATCTTGGTGTACATATACTGAGAGATACAGTCATCTTGGTATACATATACTGAGAGATACAGTCAGCTTGGTATACATATACTGAGAGATACAGCCATCATGGTGCACATATACTGAAAGATACAGCTATCATTGTGCACATAAACTGAGAGATACAACCATCTTGGTGCACATAAACTGAGAGATACAGCCATCTTGGTGCACATAAGCTGAGAGATACAGCCATCTTGGTATACATATACTGAGAGATACAGCCATCATAGTGTACATATAATGAGAGATACAGCCATCATAGTGTACATATACTGAGAGATACAGCCATCATAGTGTACATATACTGAGAGATACAGCCATCATAGTGTACATATACTGAGAGATACAGCCATCTTGGGACACATACACTGAGAGAAAAATAGAAGTAATGCAATCAGTTTACTCGTTATGTTTCGGTCGTTAGGTGTTGAAGGAAAGCTGTGTCCTGTATCCCATAAACCTCAGTCCCATGTACCTCAGTGATCCCAGGAAGGTACCTTCTGTATCCCATACCTCCAGTCCCATGTACCTCAGTGATCCCAGGAAGGTACCTTCTGTATCCCATACCTCCAGTCCCATGTACCTCAGTGATCCCAGGAAGGTACCTTCTGTATCCCATACCTCCAGACCCATGTACCTCAGTGATCCCAGGAAGGAACCTTCTGTATCCCATACCTCAGTCCCATGTACCTCAGTGATCCCAGGAAGGTACCTTCTGTATCCCATACCTCCAGTCCCATGTACCTCAGTGATCCCAGGAAGGTACCTTCTGTATCCCATACCTCCAGTCCCATGTACCTCAGTGATCCCAGGAAGGTACCTTCTGTATCCCATACCTCCAGTCCCATGTACCTCAGTGATCCCAGGAAGGTACCTTCTGTATCCCATACCTCCAGTCCCATGTACCTCAGTGATACCAGGAAGGTACCTTCTGAATCCCATACCTCCAGTCCCATGTACCTCAGTGATCCCAGGAAGGTACCTTCTGAATCCCATACCTCAGTCCCATGTACCTTAATTCCGGCAATGGATAATATTTACACCTCTAAACTATAGCTTAAGGTACTGAGGAGCTGTAGTACAACTTCTTTAAGAGACCAAGGAGGCTTAGCTGAACTCTCCCAAGAGGTTCAGGAACTGGAGGTCAACACTCAGGCATTGGAACTCATCCCAGTCATTAAAATTATTTATGCAGTAACGCTATGGGAAATCAAAACAGCACCAATACACTTGTTATACTGTGTAATAATCACGAACAAGAGATACAAGATGCAAAACAACCCCAAGGGGAGTTGATTGATAGCTCTAGGCCCTTCGTGTTGCAATCAACACATCAGGAGCTGGTAGTGTTGCGGGAATAAGTTGGAAGTACAAGCATTAGTTGAGGGGAACGTTCGAGCTAGGTCCCCCTCAACTAATCTGCTTGGACTTCCTACTCATTTTTGCAACATTGCAAGATCCTGATGATGTGTTTATTGCAACAAGAAAGGCCTAGAGCTATCATTCAACTCTCCGCCTGTGTTTTGCAGCGATACTGAACTAGGATACCAGTGCCAGAACTAACACGCTCTGAAACACATATCATATAAAAATACCTTGTAAATATTTAAAATTCATATATAGTTTTGTAAATATTGAGACCCTGATTTGGATAAGAGTATAATATAATAATAATAATAATATCTTTATTTACTACAAGTACATGTACAAGGTATACAGACCATAGCTGACATCAATGACATACTACTATATAGAAAGTCCCTTGTTATGCTGAGCATTTCCCGCAAATTAGGTCAGTTTTGTCCCAGGATGCGACCCACACCAGTCCACTAACACCCAGGTACCCATTTAAATAATGGGTGAACATGGACAACCGGTGTAAGGAAACACGCCCTTACCGGGAATCAAACCCGGACTCTCAGCGTGTGAAGCGAGAGCTTTGCCTACCAGGCCACGAGCCACCCTATAAATAAGTTTTATAATTATTTATACTGTGGAGGGAAGTGCAAGAGCTTGTAAATATACAAAAATCCTAGTAACTAGTCCTAGTAACTAGTCCTAGTAACTAGTCCTAGTAACTAGGCTATATATCTTCAATTGATATTCTTTATGTCTGAAGTAAATATAAGATATTGCTTCAAGGTCTGACTTATTTTCACTAATAATAAATTATAGAATATGATATTATACTATCTCTATATTCCTCAATGAGTGAACAATTAAGCAAACAGTGTTCAAGACATTGACCAAAAGGTTGATCACAAAATTTTGATTCTGATCATGTATGCGTCTAGCAAGCTGACACAAGTATGAGCCTCAGCCTGGCTTCTACACCAGTCAGTCAGTGTGTTGTGCTAGTTGCTGTGCAAATATGCTTCTCTATGTTCATGTTATCATAGTGAGTTGTAGAGCTACTCAGGCTTCATTATTTACTCTTCTAGTATTATTTCTAATACTTGGTAAATATATGCTATGGTTATTTCAACTTAATCCCTCAAAGTTCTAAATTTGGTTAATTTTTCCCCTTTTGGATTAAAAAAAAAGTAATTTAATTCGTGACTAAAGCAATAATAATTCCACGTCGATTATTTTTTTCTCTAATTGTAATAAAACGGAGAGTTACGACTGACTTGCCATGGGTTCTAACCCCATCTGTACAGTGTTTTTTTTAATATCTGTTGCTTAGTTTTCCCATGGTGCATGTTTTTGTTATTAACCGAGTCAAGAGCCTTCAGAGATGACAAGTTCTGTGTCATAAGTTAACCTTAGTGTCATTAGCATGGCACATAATCCAGTTTGCAGTGTTAACTCCCAGTTGTTCATTATAGAGCCTAACTTAACATAGTTGCTATAATTTCTTACCCGTGAAGGTGACAACAAGAGCCGTCACTCTTGTTTACATCCGCCAAAGTATATAATTTGTGACGTGTTATTACTGAGAGTTAAACGAGAAATTTATTCGTCAGCAGTTGCCTTTGGAGTTTATTTAAGGGAGAGATTACTAGTAATGAGCTTTTTAGAGAAGGGATTTGAGTTATGTGATATTAAATGACAACGGTGAGGAGCGAAACGTCTTGTTGTCAACAGTGAAACATCTAGTTGTCAACAGTGAAACATCTTGTTGTCATCAGTGAAACATTTAGTTGTCAACAGTGAAACATCTTGTTGTCAACAGTGAAACATCTAGTTGTCAACAGTGAAACATCTAGTTGTCAACAGTGAAACATCTGTTGTCAACAGTGAAACATCTTGTTGTCAACAGTGAAACATCTTGTTGTCAACAGTGAAACATCTTGTTTCAACTTATGACATCTTGGTCAAAGTGTTTTGGAGACAGTGAATCTAGTTGTACAGTGACATCTATTGTCAACAGTTGAACATCTAGTTGTCAACAGTGACACATCTAGTTGTCAACAGTGACACATCTAGTTGTCAACAGTGACACATCTAGTTGTCAACTAGTGACATCTATTTCAACATGACTACAACTAGTTGTCCAGCACATCTTAGTAGTTGTCAACATGCACACATCTAGACATTTGCATCCGCCTACAACACTCTAGTTGCAACATGTTGCATCCGCTCACAACACTCTTGCAACATTATGGATGCCTCAATACACTCTTAGAAGTATTTGCCCCTCAGCAACATCTTAGATCTTAGTTTATTCACTTCAGCACATTTAGCAACATAGTTGCATTATCCACAACACTTTAGTTATTACATTAGTTCATCCCTCACAACACTCTTAGCAACGTGTTAATTCCCTCAGCACATTCTTAGCAACATAGTTGCTCCTCCAACCTCTGCAATAGTTAGCCCCTCAACACTCTTGAACATATTTTGCATCCGCCAAGCAACACTTTCTTAGGCATAGTTTGCATCCCCTCAACAACACTTGCAACATAGTTGCATCAGCCTCCACAACACTCTTAGCAACGTAGTTGCATCGCTCCAGCAACACTCTTAGCAACGTGTTCATCCGCCTCCAGCAACACTCTTAGCAACATAGTTGCATCCGCCTCCAGCAACACTCTTAGCAACATAGTTGCATCCGCCTCCAGCAACACTCTTAGCAACATAGTTGCATCCGCCTCCAGCAACACTCTTAGCAACGTAGTTGCATCCGCCTCCAGCAACACCTCTGAGAGCGTTTAATCTGTCTCCGTATCTCTGCATTTCTTATTTAGTTGTGTTATAATGGATTTGTTTAAGGGTACGTCTACTCCAACATACCTGTAAGATTTAACATTGCTGATGTGTTTATCTTGCAAACAACTGGATACACCGCACTGTTTGTGTCAGCATCTCAGTCCCAGATGCAGATATGATGAGATGTAATCGATATTTAGATATTATCCGAACTTCATTAATAATGATGTTCATTTTTTTGCCCCGTTGTATAGATGATGATGTCATCAGTATAGCTTATAGCTGTATGTTTAGGTGAGATGTGTAGAACATTTAATAAATCATTAATCAAGAACATTAACTAACATGGGACTGAGAATTCCTCTTGTGGTGTACATAGGGATATTTCTTTCTACTCGCTTTTAAAGTCTTGGTAGAGACAAGGATATTCTATTTGACACATGACCTATTATCCAACTGAGTAGGTTAACACCTATATTCATTTTAGCTAGTTCATGTAGGATAACAGTTCTGTTTGCAAATATAAAAGGCAGCTTTTAAATCAAGATAGGCGGTAAAACTAATAAAAGTGTGTGCAGAGAGGAAGGTGGTAATATAATTCTACACACTTTGCCCTTTCATGAAACCATAGAGACGAGGTGAAAGTTGGTGTCTGATTCTATAGTATAGTCTATTAAGTATTGTTCTTTTGGAGGTTTTACAAAGACAACCACTTCACTAGATTGGTCTAAATGAATCAGGTTGTACTGATTCATTGGTCCATTTACCATCGTATTAGTTGTTGCTTGAGAGTAAGAACACTCAGATCATTGACTTTAACTTTAATAATACATTGCTGACAAGGGGTTATATGGGACTTATATTAAAGTAACGGTAGGGCCATAAACAGAACTCAATGAACAACTGTCAGTAATACAGGATAGACAGGGATTCTAACCGCGGTCTTGGCATAAAGCTGACCCAACGTTGTACTGCTAAGCCATGATGTTAAAAATACGAAGATTTTACAAACAATATTTCTGTGATTTGATGATGACTTACACAGCATCTGAGTATCTTTACTTGTAGACGTTTCGCCCTCCAGTGGCTTCATCAACACAATACATGGACATAATGGAAAGATATGGTAATCAGTCCCACAGCCAAGAAGCAGGAGATAACCACATGTTGCACGTATCTTAATTCAACATCGTGTCGGTACTGAATGCCACTGATATGCAACATTTCTGTGACTTCTCTGTGTCCGCCGCAACAACTATGACCATGATTTGGCTTCACATGACTTCAGACCATTGGTAAGGCAGTCCTAAAACTAGCAGACCAGTACACCACCCATAGTACCGTGCTGGTCTAATACCATTCATTCAAGTAGGTGTGTTTCTGCTTACACTAGGAAGGTTAGCATGGGCCTCTCTGTGACTACAAATGCAGGTGTTTACATTCCTGTGATTATGATTTATCGAGTCATTTATATCTTCTTTGAAGATACCTGAGCTAGAGCTCGCCTTCCTAGTATGTGTAGAAACACACCTAGTTCTAGTAATGGCTTGCCAGAGGTTCTAACCCCACCCATTCAGTGGGTTCCGATGATATTAGAAGTCATACACCAAACTTATACTCAGTGTAAAGGAAATTAATCACATCAAAATTTTGGCCTCGTAAAACAATTGAATTAAGGTAAGTCTTGAAAAAACCCGCTTTACTGGTTTATTCTATATGCAATGGGAGAATTTCATGCCTGGGTGTTTTCACCGGGTTAACGATGAAGTCATTAGCTTCTTCGGGAGGAAAAGAATGAGCAATATCCCCGCTGTTGTATCTAGTTATTTCAATCATAACTTTCAGGGCTACACTGCGTGGATTATATTTGCTTAACCCATTAACAAATTGTAAGTTTTCTTTTTTCCTACGTTCCGTTTATTTGTTCCTTGTGTTTATTTGTGCAAGGTGGAAAGTTTTGAGTATATCTGAGGCTGTATAATGACGTCATGCTTTATCAGTCCCTCCAACCACGAGTGTTAAGTTGCGTAGTTGTGGGTCATTGTTGTAATAGAGTTTGTTATCATTTACAAAGATAAAGATAAAGATTTTTTTGCAAGGTTACAATGTGTATTTACAATTTTTATTAGATAAGTACAAAAAAAAACACTATCATGCCGGGGCATTTCGGGCAGTTGTGTTCTCTTTCTCTACCCTTGTGTTCTCTTTCTCTACCCTTGTGTTCTCTTTCTCTACCCTTGTGTTCTCTTTCTCTACCCTTGTGTTTTTCTCTAGACCAGTGAGCAAGTTCACAATAGTGGTGACTAAATCACCACTAAATCATTGTTGTGCCTCTGAGCTGGTAGTTTGTACACCGGTGATGCACATAATACTACTATATTTACTACCAGTACATGTACAAGGTGTACAGTCCTAGCTGACGTCAATGACATACTACTATATAGAAAGTCCCTTGTTATGCAGAGCATTTCCCACAAATTAGGTCAGTGTCCCAGGATGCGACCCAGACCTTCGCCGTGTGAAGCGAGAGCTTTAGCCACCACATCCACTCGTGATCCAGGATAAGAAGTTATTTTTACTTTGTATTAAGCTTCTTCATTGTTAGAAATTTGATTAAAAAATTGGTGGTTTTGAGCCTTAAGAAGGAATCAGATAGATCATAAACTATCAGAGTTAACCATAGAATGTTACATTAATTTTAAAGCTAATATGTCTATATATGTATCACATATATTATATATATATATATATATATATATATATATATATATATATATATATATATATATATATTATATATGTTATGTTGTAACAACAGGAAAATACTGGCTTAGTCGTTGTCCATCTTTTATATTTCTTCTGGTACTTAGTAACTGGGTTAGATATTAACTAAGCTAGACAGTTAGTCCAGAAGAAAGCCCCTCGGTGTACCAAGATTCTATTAACAACGATTTTTGACACTTCCTTCTGATCTTTATTTAATTTGAATACTAAGTTACTTTTCGTATTTAGTAACTTGGTTAAACATTAAAATCCCATACTCTTAGGCAGGTTATTTGACACCTTGTGATGCTTCACATCCTATGAATATTAAAGAACATAATTGTATGTTTACGTTCTTATAAATAATTAAATAACCAAACCCCAAACAATCCATCATTATTGACAATCTTGTACAGAATGGAAAGGTTTTAGTTACTTTCGAGAAGCAACAACCTCTTACAGGGATTACTTTAGCTAACAATCTCTCAGACTAATAGTCAATCGTCTCTTGTAAGAGACTTTGAATTCTATAGAAAAGCTATGTATTCGTTGCTGAGAACCTGAAGCTACTGCTTGTGTCAGCGACCAGTAACTCTCACGTCAGGTTGGTCACGTCAGGTTGGTCACGTCAGGTTGGTCACGTCAGGTTGGTCAAGTCAGGTTGGTCACGTCAGGTTGGCCACGTCAGGTTGGTCACGTCAGGTTGGTCACGTCAGGTTGGTCACGTCAGGTTGGTCACATCAGGTTGGTCACGTCAGGTTGGTCACGTCAGGTTAGTCACGTCAGGTTTGTCACGTCAGGTTGGCCACGTCAGGTTGGTCACGTCAGGTTGGTCACGTCAGGTTGGTCACATCAGGTTGGTCACGTCAGGTTGGTCACGTCAGGTTGGTCACGTCAGGTTTGTCACGTCAGGTTGGCCACGTCAGGTTGGTCACGTCAGGTTGGTCACGTTAGGTTGGTCACGTCAGGTTGGCCACGTCAGGTTGGCCAGGTCAGGTTGGTCACTTCAGGTTGGTCACGTCAGGTTGGTCACGTCAGGTTGGTCACATCAGGTTGGTCACGTCAGGTTGGTCACGTCAGGTTGGTCACACATCAGGTTGGCCACGTCAGGTTGGTCACGTCAGGTTGGTCACGTCAGGTTGGTCACGTCAGGTTGGTCACGTCAGGTTGGTCACATCAGGTTGGTCACGTCAGGTTGGTCACGTCAGGTTGGCCACGTCAGGTTGGTCACGTCAGGTTGGCCACGTCAGGTTGGTTACGTCAGGTTGGCCACGTCAGGTTGGCCACGCCAGGTTGGTCACGTCAGGTTTGTCACGTCAGGTTGGCCACGTCAGGTTGGTCACGTCAGGTTGGCCACGTCAGGTTGGTCACGTCAGGTTGGTCACGTCAGGTTGGTCACGTCAGGTTGGTCACGTCAGGTTGGTCACATCAGGTTGGTCACGTCAGGTTGGTCACGTCAGGTTGGTCACGTCAGGTTGGTCACGTCAGGTTGGTCACGTCAGGTTGGCCACGTCAGGTTGGTCACGTCAGGTTGGTCACGTCAGGTTGGTCAAGTCAGGTTGGTCACGTCAGGTTGGTCACGTCAGGTTGGCCACGTCAGGTTGGCCACGTCAGGTTGGTCACGTCAGGTTGGTCACGTCAGGTTGGCCACGTCAGGTTGGCCACGTCAGGTTGGTCACGTCAGGTTAGTCACGTCAGGTTGGCCACGTCAGGTTGGCCACGTCAGGTTGGTCACGTCAGGTTGGTCACGTCAGGTTGGTCACGTCAGGTTGGTCACGTCAGGTTGGTCACGTCACAAAAGCTTTGACTCCAGGCGGCAGCATAAATAGCGGCCGGTCTTTTAACTAGTGATTTCATCCTCTTTCATTATTAACTATTTTTCTATTTTACCTATTTCTATACATACATATATACGTATATATTAATTATTTATAATAAAAATAAAGAGCAATATCATAGTATCATGATACATGTGGCGGCAGATAATAATATAAAGTAGGAAATCTTTATATATATATATATATATATATATATATATATATATATATATATATATATATATATATATATATATATATATATATATATATATATTATTTTTTATTAACACATCGGCCGATTCCCACCAAGGCAGAGTGGCCTGAAAAAGAAAAAGTTTCATCATCATTCACACCATCACTGTCTCGCCAGAGGCGTGTTTACACTACAGTTATAAAACTGCAACATTAACACCCCTCCTTCAGAGTGCCGGCACTGTACTTCCCATCTCCAGGACTCAAGTCCGGCCTTCCGGTTTCCCTGAATCCCTTCATAAATGTTACCTTGCTTACACTCCAACAGCACGTCAAGTCCTAAAAATCTATCTAACACGCTCACGCACTCTTGCTGGAAGTCCAAGCCCCTCGCACACAAAACCTAATTTACCCCCTCCCTCCAACCTTTCTTAGGCCGCCTTCCCTCCACTACAGATTTATGCACTCTCGAAGTCATTCTATTTTTGCTCCATTCTCTCTACATGTCCGAACCACTTCAACAACCCCTCCTCAGCTCTCTGGATAATAGTTTTGGTAATCCTGCACCTCCTTCTAATGTCTAAACTACGGATTCTCTGCATTATATTCACACCACACATTGACCTCAGACATGACATCTCCACTGCCTCCAGCCTTCTCCTCGTTGCAACATTCACAACCCATGTCTCACACCCATACAAGAGTGTTGGTATAACTATACTCTCATACATTCCCTTCTTTGTTTCCACGGACAAAGTTCTCTGTCTCCACAGACTCCTCAGTGCACCACTTACCCTTTTCCCCTCATCAATTCTATGATTCACCTCATCCTTCATATAACCATCTGCTGACATGTCCACTCCTAAATATCTGAATACATTCACCTCCTCCATACTCTCTCCCTCCAATCTGATATCCAATCTCTCGTTTCCTAATCTTTTTGTTATCCTCATCACCTTACTCTTACCTATATTCACTTTTAATTTTCTTCTTTTACACACCCTACCAAACTCATCCACCAACCTCTGCAGCTTCTCTTCAGAATCCCACAAAAGCACAAAGTCATCAGCAAAGAGCAACTGTGACAACTCCCACTTTGTGTTAGATTCTTTATCTTTTAACCCCACACCTCTTGCCAAGACCCTCGCATTCACTTCTCTTACAACCCCATCTATAAATATATTGAACAACCACGGTGACAATACCCTTCCTCTGTCTCTGTGTGTTAGTGTGACTTTGTAAATGGTCCAAGTCGGGCCGAAACGTCGTCGTAAGCTCCTCTCTTTTATATGTGCGGGTTGTGTGTGTACATTACACATCCTTGTCTAAGGCCCACTTTTACTGGGAAATAATCTCCCTCTCTCCTACACACTCTAACCTGAGCCTCACTATCCTCATAAAAACTCTTCACTGCTTTCAGTAACCTTCCTCCTATTCCATACACCTGCAACATCTGCCACATTGCCCCCCTATCTACCCTATCATACGCCTTTTCCAAATCCATAAATGCCACAAAAACCTCTTTACCCTTATCTAAATACTGTTCACCTATATGTTTCACTGTAAACACTTGGTGTACACATAACAAAGTACTTTTATTGAGATAAAATATTACGACTGACCGGGCATCGAACCCGTCACATTTACTCTGCCTCCCGGGAATTTTGTATATCAACGCCTTTATAACTTGGCTTAATATTACATTATATTTATTTAGAAATTTAGCTGGTTTAGTTGCGGCTGAGTTTGGTATCGATCCTCCAGTATTCTTGTGTCAGGTATTATAACCTCACAGAATACAGTGGGTTAGTTAATACTGTGATGAATAAAAAGTCATAATACCTCTCCTGGAACAAGACAAATAGCCTTCACTTCATAGAATAAAACTTTTGACGACGTTTCGATCTGGCGAAACATCAGTTTGAGGGTGATTAACAGGAGGATAAATATTAAAGATGTTGATGGAAAAGTTAGGTAGAAAGAACACAAACGCAACTAATGTGACCTTTCTATTATGGCAACGTTTCGCTCTCCAGGAGCTTTGTCATGCTGTTGCCCAGGTAACGGCTTGACGAACCTCCTAGAGAGCGAAACGTTGCCACATTGTCCTTTGACCTAATATATTGTGGGTAATTTTATCAACATTATCACCATTCAGAAGTTACTTACATGTGAGGTAACACAGAGATGTTACTTGTGTTCCTTACAAAGCTATGAGCGAAACACTCAAGTTCTTTCTAACATAAAAGAAACAGTGCAGAAGGCCTACTGGCCCATACTAGGCATGTCATTCTCAAACCAAAACCCACTAACAAAAATCTTTGCCCAGCTCATTACCCAATCAATAAGCTAAAGCTTTGGGTGGCCTAGCTGGCAAAGCTCTCGCTTCACACACAGATGGCCCGGGTTCGATTCCCGGTGGGGTGGAAAACATTTCGACGCGTTACCTTACATCTGTTGTCCTGAACACCTAGCAGCAAATAGGTACCTAGATGTTAGTCGACTGGCGTGGGTCGCATCCTGGGAGACAAGATTAAGGACCCCAGTGGAAATAAGACAGACAGTCCTCGATGACGCACTGACTTACTTTGGTTATCCTGGGTGGCTAACCCTCAGGGGTTAAAAATCCGGACGAAATCTTATCTTATCTTAAAATTATTAACTCATGTGTAAGTCCCACTCAAATCCATCCCCTCTCATCAACTGCTTCCTCATGCAAGCAATGTTCCATGTAGGTCAGGTGACTGCTTCCTCATGCAAGCAATGTTCCATGTAGGTCAGGTGACTGCTTCCTCATGCAAGCAGTGTTCCATGTAGGTCAGGTGACTGCTTCCTCATGCAAGCAATGTTCCATATAGGTCAGGTGACTGCTTCCTCATGCAAGCAGTGTTCCATGTAGGTCAGGTGACTGCTTCCTCATGCAAGCAGTGTTCCAAGTAGGTCAGGTGACTGCTTCCTCATGCAAGCAATGTTCCATGTAGGTCAGACGATTGCTTCCTCATGCAAGCAATGTTCCATGTAGGTCAGGTGACTGCTTCCTCATGCAAGCAATGTTCCATGTAGGTCAGGTGACTGCTTCCTCAGGCAAGCAATGTTCCATGTAGGTCAGGTGACTGCTTCCTCATGCAAGCAGTGTTCCATGTAGGTCAGGTGACTGTTTCCTCATGCAAGCAATGTTCCATGTAGGTCAGGTGACTGCTTCCTCGTGCAAGCAATGTTCCATGTAGGTCAGGTGACTGTTTCCTCATGCAAGCAGTGTTCCATGTAGGTCAGGTGACTGTTTCCTCGTGCAAGCAATGTTCCATGTAGGTCAGGTAACTGCTTCCTCATGCAAGCAATGTTCCATGTAGGTCAGGTAACAGCTTCCTCATGCAAACAATGTTCCAAGTAGGTCAGGTGACTGCTTCCTCATGCAAGCAATGTTCCATGTAGGTCAGGTGACTGCTTCCTCTTGCAAGCAGTGTTCCATGTAGGTCAGGTGACTGTTTCCTCATGCAAGCAGTGTTCCATGTACGTCAGGTAACTGCTTCCTCATGCAAGCAGTGTTCCATGTAGGTCAGGTGACTGCTTCCTCATGCAAGCAATGTTCCATGTAGGTCAGGTGATTGCTTCCTCATGCAAGCAATGTTCCATGTAGGTCAGGTGACTGCTTCCTCATGCAAGCAGTGTTCCATGTAGGTCAGGTGACTGCTTCCTCATGCAAGCAATGTTCCATGTAGGTCAGGTGACTGCTTCCTCATGCAAGCAATGTTCCATGTAGGTCAGGTGACTGCTTCCTCATGCAAGCAATGTTCCATGTAGGTCAGGTTACTGCTTCCTCATGAAAGCAATGTTCCATGTAGGTCAGGTGACTGCTTCCTCATGCAAGCAGTGTTCCATGTAGGTCAGGTGACTGTTTCCTCATGCAAGCAGTGTTCCATGTAGGTCAGGTGACTGCTTCCTCATGCAAGCAATGTTCCATGTAGGTCAGGTGACTGCTTCCTCATGCAAGCAATGTTCCATGTAGGTCAGGTGACTGCTTCCTCGTGCAAGCAATGTTCCATGTAGGTCAAGTGACTGTTTCCTCATGCAAGCAGTGTTCCATGTAGGTCAGGTGACTGTTTCCTCATGCAAGCAGTGTTCCATGTAGGTCAGGTGACTGCTTCCTCGTGCAAGCAATGTTCCATGTAGGTCAGGTAACTGCTTCCTCATGCAAGCAATGTTCCATGTAGGTCAGGTAACAGCTTCCTCATGCAAGCAATGTTCCATGTAGGTCAGGTGACTGCTTCCTCATGCAAGCAATGTTCCATGTAGGTCAGGTGACTGCTTCCTCATGCAAGCAGTGTTCCATGTAGGTCAGGTGACTGTTTCCTCATGCAAGCAGCGTTCCATGTAGGTCAGGTGACTGCTTCCTCGTGCAGGCAATGTTCCATGTAGGTGAGGTAACTGCTTCCTCAGGCAAGCAATGTTCCATGTAGGTCAGGTAACAGCTTCCTCATGCAAGCAATGTTCCATGTAGGTCAGGTGACTGCTTCCTCATGCAAGCAATGTTAAATGTAGGTCAGGTGACTGCTTTCTCGTGCAAGCAATGTTCCATGTAGGTCAGGTGACTGTTTAATCATGCAAGCAGTGTTCCATGTAGGTCAGGTGACTGTTTCCTCATGCAAGCAGTGTTCCATGTAGGTCAGGTGACTGCTTCCTCGTGCAAGCAATGTTCCATGTAGGACAGGTAACTGCTTCCTCATGCAAGCAATGTTCCATGTAGGTCAGGTAACAGCTTCCTCATGCAAGCAATGTTCCATGTAGGTCAGGTGACTGCTTCCTCATGCAAGCAATGTTCCATGTAGGTCAGGTAACTGCTTCCTCGTGCAAGCAGTGTTCCATGTAGGTCAGGTAACTGCTTCCTAATGCAAGCAATGTTCCATGTAGGTCAGGTGACTGCTTCCTCATGCAAGCAGTGTTCCATGTAGGACAGGTAACTGCTTCCTCATGCAAGCAGTGTTCCATGTAGGTCAGGTGACTGCTTCCTCATGCAAGCAATGTTCCATGTAGGTCAGGTAACTGCTTCCTCATGCAAGCAGTGTTCCATGTAGGTCAGGTGACTGCTTCCTCATGCAAGCAGTGTTCCATGTAGGTCAGGTAACTCACACCTCCAGCCATCTTGTGTTCACTTCTCTTGATGCAAAATTTTTTTCTTTTGTGTCTATCCCATTCCTTGCTTTACCCATCCAATCCCTTGCTTCCTCCCCTGCCTTGCTTCTTCCCCTGCCTTTATACTTTTCCTGCATTGCTTCTTCCCCTGCCTTGCTTCCTCCTTACATTGCTTCTTCCCCTGCCTTGCTTCTTCTCCTGCCTTGCTTCTTCCCCTGCCTTGCTTCTTCCCCTGCCTTGCTTCTTCTCCTGCCTTGCTTCTTCCCTGCCTTGCTTCTTCCCCTGCCTTGCTTCTTCCCTTGCTTCTCCTCCTTGCTTCCTTCCCTGCTGTTTTCCTCTGCCTTGCT
Organism: Cherax destructor; assembly: GCA_009830355.1. Classification (NCBI taxonomy): domain Eukaryota; kingdom Metazoa; phylum Arthropoda; class Malacostraca; order Decapoda; family Parastacidae; genus Cherax; species Cherax destructor. The sequence goes on from WNWK01014072.1 coordinate 51,201, forward strand.
TCTTTCCCTGCCTTGCTTCCTCCCCTGCCTTGCTTCTTCCCTTTCCTTCTATTTCCTGCCTGCTTCTCTGCTTGCTCTTCCTGCTGCTTCTTCCCTGCTTGCTTTCTCCTGTGCTTCTTCCCTGCCTGTGCTTTTCCCTGCTCTTTCCTCTTGTTTCCCTCTGCCTTGCTTCTTCCCCTGCCTTACTTCTTCCCTGCCTTGCTTCTTCCCCTGCCTTGCTTCTTCCCTGCCTTGCTTCTTTCCTCCTGCCTTGTATTTCTTGCTTCTCTTCTTGTTTTTCTCTCTTGCTTCTTCCCTGCCTTGCTTCCCTGCTTGCTTTTCCTGCCTTGCTTCTTCCTTGCTTCTGCTTGCTTTTCTGCTTGCTTCTCCCTGTAGCTTTTCTCTCCTGCCTTGTTCTTCTCCTTTTCCCCTGCTTGCTTCTTCCCTGCCTTGCTTCTTCCCCTGCCTTGCTTCTTCCTGCTTGCTTCTTCCTTCTTTCTTCTTCCTGCTTATTCCTTGCTTCTTCCCCTGCCTTGCTTCTTTCCTGCCTTGCTTCTTCTCCTGCCTTTGCTATTTCCTGCTTTCAGCTATTCCTGTGTAGCTATTCTCCTGCCTTATCTTCTCCTGTTCAGCTATTCCCCTGTTGCTTCCTCTGTGTAGCTATTCCCCTGCCTTTCTTCTTCTTCTTGCTTCTTCCCTGTAGCTATTCTCCTGCCTTGCTTCTTCCCTGCTTGCTTTTCTACCTGCCTTATTTCCCCTGCTTAGCTATTCCTGCTGTAGCTTTTCCCCTGTGTGGCTATTTTTCTGCTTGCTTCTTTTCCTGCTTGTAGCTATTCTCCTCTGTGCTTCTTCCCTGTAGACTACTTCCTGCTTAGCTATTCCCTGCCTAGCTCTTCCCTGTCTTGCTATTCCCCTGCTAGCTATTTCTCCTGTGTAGCATGCTCTTCTACCTTCCAGCTATTCTCTCCTGTTCTTCCCCTGTGCTTCTTCTCCTGTGCTTCTTCCCTGCCTGGCTACTTCCTACTTGCTATTTCCTACTTGGCTATTCCCTGCCTGTCTCTTCCTGCCTGTCTAGCTATTCCTGCCTTAGCTATTCTCTGCCTTGCTATTCCTGCCTGACTGCTTCCTGTGTAGCTATTCTCCTGTGCTTCTTTCTCCTGCTTGCTTCTTCCCTGTGTGCTATTCTCCTGCCTGCTATTCTCCTATGTAGCTATTCCCTGTAGCTATTTCCCTGTTAGCTGTTCTCTACTTAGCTATTCTCCTGTGAGCTATTCCCTGTGTAGCTATTCTCCTGTGGCCTATTCTCTCTGTAGCTATTCCCTGTTGCTATTCCCTGCTGTGCTATTCTCCTGTTAGCTATTTCTCTGTGCTATTTCCCCTGCCTTGTGTCTCTCTACCTCTTCTTCCCCTGTGTAGCTATTCTCTTTTGGCCCATTCTCCTGTAGCTATTTCCTGTTGTAGCTATTCTCTGTGTTTCTTCTACCCTTACAGCTATTCCCTTGTGGGTATTTTTCCTGTGTGCTTTTTCTTTTAGCTATTCCCCTTGGCTAGCTTTGGGTATCTTCCTTGCATTCTTCCCCTGTTCTTTTCTCCTGCCTTGCTATTCTCTGTAGCTCTTTCCTCTTGTTTCCCTGTTTTT
>WNWK01014073.1:0-52816 GCA_009830355.1 Cherax destructor
GGAGAGATAAAAGAGTGTGAGAGAGAGAGGAGAGATAAAAGAGTGAGAGAGAGGAGAGATAAAAGGTGAGAGAGAGAGGAGAGATAAAAGAGTGTGTGAGAGAGAGGAGAGATAAAAGTGTGAGTGAGAGAGAGGAGAGATAAAAGTGTGTGAGAGAGAGGAGAGATAAAGTGTGAGAGGAGAGAGAGGAGAGATAAAAGAGTGTGAGTAAGAGAGAGGAGAGATAAAAGAGTGTGAGTGAGAGAAGAGGAGAGATAAAAGTGTGTGAGAGAGAGAGAGAGAGAGGAGAGATAAAAGAGTGTGAGAGAGAGGAGAGATAAATGTGTGTGAGAGAGAGGAGAGATAAAAGAGTGTGAGAGAGAGGAGAGATAAAAGAGTGTGAGAGAGAGGAGAGATAAAAGTGTGAGAGAGAGAGAGAGGAGAGATAAAAGTGTGTGAGAGAGAGAGAGGAGAGAGAAAAGTGTGTGAGAGAGGAGAGATAAACGTGTGTGAGAGAGAGAGGAGAGATAAGAGTGTGAGAGGAGAGATAAAAGTGTGAGAGAGAGAGAGAGAGAGATAAAAGAGTGTGAGAGTGAGTGGACAGTGAGTGTGCGCACGTGCACACAAGCACATGTACAGTGGACCCCCGGATGATGTACTGCTCCAAACTCGAACAATTATGTAAGTGCATTTTTGTAAGTGCTTTTGTAAGTGTATTTTTTGGGGTCTAAAAGGCCAAATCTAATTTACATTATTCCTTATGGGAACAAATTCGTTCGGTAACTGCACTTGAACAGCATTCTGGAATGAAATAATGACGTAATCCGGGGGTCCACTGTACTCACCTTTTCACCTACCTGTGGTTGCAGGGGTCAAGTCTTAGCTCCTCCTGGCCCCACACATGCAAGTGTGTGCACGCAAATGTGTATGTGCATGTACTCACCTATTTGTGGTTGCGGAGGTCGAGTCATAGTGTGCGCGCATGTGTGTGTGTGTACACTCGCCTATTTGTGTTTGCAGGGGTCGAGACATAGCTCCAGGCCCCGCCTCTTCACTGATCGCTACTAGGTCCTCTCTCTCCCTGCTCCATGAGCTTTGTCATACCTCGTCTTTAAACTATGTATGGTTCCTGCCTCCACTACATCACTTGCCAGACTATTCCACTTTCTGACAACTCTGACTGAAGAAATACTTCCTAACATCACTGACTCATCTGAGTCTTCAACTTTCAATTGTGACCCCTTGTTTCTGTGTCCCATCTCTGGAACATCCTCTGTCCACCTTATCTATTCCTCGCAATATTTTGTATGTCGTTATCACATCTCCCCTAACCCTCCTGTCCTCCAGTGTCGTCAGGCTGATTTCCCTTAACCTTTCTTCGTAGGACATAACCCTTAGCTCTGGAACTAGCCTTGTTGCAAACCTTTGCACTTTCTCTAATTTCTTGACGTGCTTGACCAGGTGTGAGTTCCAAACTGGTGCTACATACTCCAGTATGGGCCTAACGTACACGGTGTACAGAGTCTTGAACGATTCCTTACTGAGGTATCAGAATGCTATTCTCAGGTTTGCCAGGCGCCCATATGCTGCAGCAGTTATCTGGTTGATGTGCGCTTCTGGAGATGTGCTTGGCATTATACTCACCCCAAGATCTTTTTTCTTGAGTGAGGTTTGCAGTCTTTGGCCACCTAGCCTATACAGTGGTCCCTCGGTTTTCGTGCATCTCCAAACTCGAACATTTATGTAAGTGTATTTTCGTAAGTGCTGTTGCAAGTGTATTTTTGGGGGTCTGAAATAGACTAACCTACGTGACATTATTTCTTAAGGAAGTAAATTCGTTCAGTAATGGCACTTGAGCAGCATTCTGGAACAAATTTTCGGCAAAAACCGAGGGACCACTGTACTCTGTCTGCTGTCTTCTTTGCCCTTACCCAATCTTCATGACTTTGCATTTGGCGGGGTTAAATTTGAGGAGCCAGTTGCTGGACCATGCGTCCAGCCTGTCCAGGTTGAATTGTAGTCCTGCCTGATCTTCATCTGATTTAATTCTCCTCATTAACTTCACATCATCTGCGAACAGGGACACTTATGAAGGAAGGGCTATACTCAGGTCATTCACATATCCCAAAAATAGCACTGGTCCTAGGACCAACCCCTGTGGAACCCCGCTCATCACAGGTGCCCACTGTGATACCTCATCACGTACCATGACTCGTTGTTGCCTCCCTGTCAGGTATTCTCTGATCCATTGCAATGCCCTTCCTGTTATACATGCCTGATCCTCTAGCTTTTGCACTAATCTCTTGTTACAACTGTGTCGAAGACCTTCTTGCAGTCCAAGAAAATGCAATCTACCCACCCCTCTCTCGTGTCTTACTTTCGTTATCTTGTCATAAAACTCCAGTAGGTTTGTGACACAGGATTTGCCTTCCATGAATCCATGCTGGTTTTCATTTATAATCGTGTGTGTGTGTGTGTGTGCATGTGTGTGTATGTGCATGTGTGCCTGTGCATGTGTGCCTGTGCATGTGGGTGCATGTGCATGCATGTGTGTGTGTACATGTGTGTCAGAAAGGAAGTGGCTTTGTAGTCAATACATGTCACTTTCCAATTCTGTCACATACATACTATCAGTCAGCAATATTTAAGTGGATTCAACTAAACAATTAAAAGGAAAGAAGAACAGTGGTTAACAATTAAAATATTCTTTCCAGTTTTGGTTAATAATTTCATACAAAAAAAAAAATATTGAAGAATTCAGTTCATTGTTAGTTACATATACAATGACAGTACAGGTACTTTTATATTTATAGTGAATTTTATGCTGTCTGTAAACTATGAATCCCCTCTTTCATCGTTTCCAGAGATCATTAGCTATGTCATGCACCACCTATAAATAGTACTGCATTTATCAAATTCAAATTATTCCCCACCAGGACACATTAAATGAAGAAAATAATTATATCTAATATAGCAAACCTTCATTTTTAGGTAGAGCCTGGACTGTACGTTATGAAGTCACAACACTGGGATGTAGTATTATACTGTATTTTATTAGGAATACACTGTCAAATTTAAAATTAAAATATAATTTTCTTTATTATCAGAAAATCTTTTATTAATCTCTACAATATTTTAAATAAAGAGGTCTCGAATACAAAATACTTAAATACAGTGGACCCTCGCTATTCGAACACTCCAAAACTCACCCTTTTATGTAAGTTTATTTTTTAAGTGCTTTTATAAGTGTATTTTTGGGGGTCTGAAATGGACTCGTCTAATTTACATCATTCCTTATGGGAATAAATTTGTTTGGTAACAGCACTTGAACAGCATTCTGGAATGAGGGTGAGTTTTGGAGTGTTCGAATAGCGAGGGTCCACTGTATCATAAAAATAACAAAAATCACTCGTTATAAAAATATATATGTTAATTACTATATAACAAAAAATACACTTCCAAGTTCTAAATACTTTTCCTACAAATTCTAGGTTTTATCTAGCAATGACAAATCAAAAGTAACAAACAAAATTCAGTTTTTATGGAAAAATGTTAGGAACCTTGTTATTATTTCAGGTAAAGAAACTGATCAATAACATCCTTTAAATTAAAAGGTCATCTCTTCCCAATAGGCAATACACACACACACAAAATACCCTACAGTCAAACACTGCATGACCAGCCTTGTTGGGACCTTTTGCTATAGTATATTAATTTTAATACTCTGTTCATAAAGATGACGAAGAGCACCTCTATAGGAAAAAATATGCACAAATATACCTGTACTAAATGAAAATAATTTCTATATAACCTCTGTTTATATTACAGTGCCTGAACTCTGAAGGATGGGTGAAGATGTTGCAGTTCAGAGGATCATTTGAAGTGTTACGTCTATGCACTTCTGGGAAGTTATTGAATAAACAACCATGAACGTTTCCTTCTTTTCTTTGGTCACATTGACTTGGTGGAAAATAGCCAATGTTAAAAAACAAACTTCCTTATTACAGTTACCAACATAGTATCATATTAGGGGTCCACTTAGAGATACAACCATAAATGGTAATAACTGAGAACTCTAAGTATAATCAGGATTAAGCACTGGGTGTTTCATTTATCAACGATTGGAAAACATATCTAACCTAAGTATCGGAAACAACAAACCATCAACCTTTTTTTCAGTCCCTCCTAAATCCTTATCAAGTTGAAAGCAAAAAAAGGAAAAAGCGAGTCAGAAATCAGGTCAGGGAAGTAAGAGATGACAAACTAATTTTTCATTTCTAATTGGTTGTGAATTGTTCCTACCATGTTTTTATGGTTTATTGTTTTTGCAAAAGCTCTCAGGTCAGTATCAATCAACTTTTACAGTGACTTGACCTAAGGGTACTAGTGCCATCACTACCACCTTTCACCACTTCAGCCTGTTTCAAGGAAGACAGATCTTGAGCCCCTGGTTTTGTAATTTCTAAAAAAAAAAAAATTCCAAACCATAAAATTCTGGTCATGTAGTATATGACTATTAAATTTAATTTAGAAGCTACCTTTTAGGTAGAAATTTTGAGACACCTTAATTCTATATTGCACTCATGAATCACATTACTGAATTTATAAAAAAGAATTCAACTTTATACAAGCACCATTTTTTAAAATAGGAGAAATGACCTTACACAAAAGTTAAATAAAAAAAAGCAACCAAGGCAAAGGATATTATAAAATCATACTGTATATCTATAATTAAATTTCAGAAAAAAATTAAACTTTCCTAGGAATGATTACTCATATTACTGTACTGAATACAATATTTAAATTCAGCATACTGTATACATATTTTATCTTTTCAAATATCTCATAATGGCATATCTCACGTTGTTTGGCTGTCATTATCTACTTAAAACACGTATTACAACGTAATGAGAATAACAGCGTGTGCTCAGAAATGGTTACTCAGTAAACATTTGCAAAGTCCTCTAATTCAGCTTATACCCTAATTCATTACCTCCTATATTATATAAGAGTAACCATTCTTTTTTATCAGTTTTATTTCTATCTATAACTCTGAAGTTTTGTTCCAGACTGGTAACTTCCCTGTTCATAAGATGTAGAAACTGCCATGAGCAGTGGAAGAGTGAGGTAAGATCAGGTTTCTCCAAACCTATTAGATAAAAATATTTTCTCATATTTACAATGATTCTCAAGACAAAAGGCTCTTATAAAAAGTAAATGTCTGACTAAAGGCAGACAATTACCCAAGCTTCTGGCACAATTTATCATATGCTGTTCTATTCTGCACATTTTCTTTCTCAGTATGTCGCTAACGATACATAAGTTTAGTCAACGAGATCAGGCAACAGCATCTGAAAAACTTAACATACTGGCTAGACTCTATATGAGTAAAGGAAACTGGTCTCAAGCCTACAATAAGAAGATATAGTACAGTACATTAGAACAAATTTCCCAGTGGCAAGAACCAAGAGAGCTATGATTTTTTTTTTCTGCATCTCAGTAAATTTAACTTTGTCAAAATCATCAGTGTTCTATATACTAAAACAAGTAACTAACAACTTTGCTTTAATTTCCATCAGTGATCTGACAATTTCACATACACCTTATCTTTGGCAAGTTACCTTCCTTTACAAATACCTGTAGTCCATCTCAGAAACTTAAGTTTTCTTATTCCTTCAATTTTATTTAGAATACAAATAACATGCAAGTTCTTCCTGCTTTCATCATTATTGTTCAGTTTATATTAAAGGCTTCATTTCACTTATGCTTACTAAAACAGACACATCAATGTATGAAGCATTACCGATAGCAAAGGCAAACTCGATTTACTATGGAAGAATGCTATAATAGAGTAAACGTACTGTACTTGTGAAAATAATAAAAATATAAAAACAAAGTGAAAGAAAATTAAAAAAAATGATATTTTTAATTGTTTTAAGGCATAATTTACCAAGGTTCATGTGTTGAGTTTGCCATATAAGCATCACCACATATTAACCAAAGAAGAAATACATATTCCTGTGTTTTTTCACACTTGTATTATTCTTTTCTTCCAACAATTAACAGAGTGCCAGTCCAAGATTTCTTGATTGAGTCTAAACCTCAAATGCATGTGCAGTACCTTAATCCCATTTATTCTGACAACCTTTTATTTTCAGCCTTCATTCAAATTTTGTTGCCTTGAGTCTATTATACAAAAAACAAGACTATAAATGCAGAGGCAAGACTTATACACATCTCATCCATACACATTAGCTTAAGCAGAACAAGTCTATTGCTTTTTAGTTGTACTTTTATGCCTTAAAGACAATTTTTTTTTTTATATATATTAATCATTCGGAAGAAATGGAAGTAATGTTACATTTGTATGAAAATGTTGGCAAGTTACATTAATTTTTTCAAATTATATCCAGTGATGTTTATGACTTGTCAATGTAGCACCCTGATAATCACACATCCAATAATGTTATGGCCCATCAAAGTGATAATCAAATGATCACACACACATATACTAGCTCTTTGCTCCTGTGCGCACTAAATTTCCTTTTAAGACCTATCCAATTTACATATAAAATGTGTAATACTGAACTGTAGTATCTGTGCATCTCTGGCAAGACAGTGATGGAGTGAATGATGGTGAAAGCGTTTCTTTTCTGGGTCACCGTACCTCAGTGGCAAGACATTATTGTATCAAGTAAACAATAGCTATAAAATAAAGTAGCAAACTTATCCAAATGAGAAAAACTACTTTCTAGTTTTTCTCAAAACTAGATTATAAAATTGCTGTTATTTTTTATTGGTTCCATGGATCATCGACACAGCAGTCCACCCTAACGTCAGATCTCAAATTGGAAAGGAAGTACAATATTACATAATTAAAACTACTGTATTAAGAAACACACAGGAAACAGATTATTGTGTACTGACTACAAACAGAAATTTGTAATATTTACCTGCTTTCCTTCACGTTCATTCAAGAGAAAGAAGATCAGCAATCCTGCCAGAGTACACAGCATTTAACAAGTTACTGTTTCACACTTTCATGGCAGGATGATAGTACCTCCTTGGATGGTCGCCGTCAAATTACTGAACTTATAAACTGATAGCCTTAAAAATTGTAGTTGATTATACAAACATGATTACAACAAATGGACAAGGTTACAGATAACCATCATGCTTCCAGCTAATCTAGCTGGAGGAATCAACAGAAGAAATTCACAGCAATCCCAAATACATAACTAAACAACATAAAGACAAACATTACACATCATATAGTAACAAAATATGAAGCACATTTAAATAAATTGCACCTCATTAATTTGCATGAGCAGAATTCGTTAAAATACTCAAGCATTCACATAATTTACATGCATACATGCAAGACTCTGTAACAGACAGGCTGGCAGATAGTCTTATGATTTAATAATATCACTTACCAAAATATCAAGAGGTTGCAGCTGAATGCTTTGTCAAAGTTCTCATGACATTTATTTTTGACTGACTAAATCCTAAATAAATCTATTTACAATGCATATTCACAAATCATAACATATTTACCAGTCTTGCATATACAAAAAAGGCATTTTACAATGATAAATGAACACTTTTGGCAGAATACAGTAATATAAAAATGGCTATGAAGTTGACCTACATATGAGAGAGCATCTGTCCTCATGTTCTAACATGAAACATTCTACATACATTCCTGAAACCTTTCCCCTGTCACAGATATATTGAAGGCAAACTTATCACAAATTGAAAATATGATTCATCATCTTAAAATATGAGCTATAATTTTAAAACAATGGCACTCTACATTTTAACTTTTTAATTCACACTCCACAGAAGTTATTAGACCTAAAGAACAGGAAGTGTTGCAAAATTCTTTTAAAAAATTATGTAGTCAGCAGTTTTGGCTTCAAAAGCACAAGTAAAGTTAACCCTTTACACTCCTGAATTATAAAAACTGAAATACAGCAAAAGAGATTAGCAAGGAAAGGTATATATGCTAATATCAGCTGTGATGTGCAGATAACAGCTGTTATGCCCAATACAGTGCCTAATATACATTTATTGCCAGAGAAAAATCAAAATGAATAAGGAAAAGAGCCCATATTTAGGCACAGTCAGCCACCAAAAACAGTGCCGTCCAAATCCATTTGGATAAAGTATTCAACTCTTTCATGAATTAGATTAACTATACCGTACGTAGATTTAATTTATTTAGTACAATGTTATGCAGAATTATATATAGTATAATGCATTATAATAGTCATAATTCACATCTGAACTTATTTTTTTCTCATACTATTTTTACTATTAGTGAAAGTCATACTGTAGTCAAAGGATTTGGTAACAAAAAAAAAAAAATTACTGTTATAACTTTCAATAAAAGGTACTTATTTATTCCTCCATACTCCTTTTCTCCTGCTTTTATCTCCTCTTTTCTCTTCAAGTACCTCTGCATGTGCAGCTCATAACATCTCAAAGCATGCTATGCTTGCTTATCTACTTGCTATGCAAATCACTTGGCACATTTCTATATCAAACGCTTATTAGAAAAAGTAAAGCAATGATGCATGTAAGCATATTCCAAGCATATGATGCAAAATTTCATAAGAAGTGAATCAAAGAAGTGATTAATTATCAAGTCACTTTGCTCAAATGTAATATATTTTGGAATCAATGGAGTAATTCCCTATTTACATGTGAAAAATAAATGTATTAGCAAATAAATACTGGAAAATTCTATTTTCAACCGATTAAAGTTCTAAATTATCTTTAACACAAATTTCCAGTGACTACAGTAATTTACTAAATTATAGTACACTGTACAAGAATTTTACGAGTTACAACTTGAATATACGGATTGGTAGATGCAATAGCACTGAGAACATACAAGTTCCATAACAATAAATCCCATTACTACTACATTTAACTGTTCCTCTTCTGTTCTTTTCATGAATTGCTCTCCACATATCCTTACTGTTACATTACGTACGTCAAAGTTACACTTGACCAATTCTGAAACCTCATCATTTTATGATGGTCCTCCTTTAGGAAAGCACATTGGATAATCTTTTTAATGCCAAAACAGCATTTATTTTAATTATTGTTGATTATTTTTTTGGATAATGGAATGTTTCAAGTTAAATGCCAGTTTTATTATACTGAAAAAACTAAGAGCAACAAGCTGACTAAGCCAATCCTCATTCTCTTCATATCAATTCATATTGCTAATAAAAGCTAAGCCAACATGCACTGTGTTTTGGTAAGCGTTTTGAGCACGAACTCCTAAAAACATAGTGACCACTAGTCTAAAATTTTTTAAGACTAACGTTTTCTGAGTAAACTTTCCTGTGTAAATTTAAAAAAGAATTTGTTAAATGTATATTTTAAAGTGACATTAAGTCATTAAATAATATACTTCTACATAACATATGCTGTCTACATATTCTATTGATCATATTTTTCAATGGAGTGCAAAGGGTTAAATATTACTAAGATGATAATGTCACAATTCACTTTGTAAATAGTAATGTAGCATCCCAAAAGATAGTTAATTAATGGGAGATTTTCTATTTTTGTCAAAGATACCACAAATATAGAAGTCAACACTTCCATTTTATGGAAGCCCTGAGACAAGTTGAGGTCTGCAGTTCAAGTTAATCTGAATTCAAGTCTAATTGCTGAATATTCTCTCCTTAAAGACTTTTGTAAATAGTAATTTGTAAAAATGTTGTGCCTTTTCTTTCAACAGCGTAACATGCAAAGCCAGGACAGATGCCTCGTCAGCCCTGCCTCATCATATGTTATGATGCAAATCAGAGGGACTGGTAATAATTTTTCAATGCATGCTAAACACTAAAATGACAAGTGTTTAAAAAATTATACAGTAGCAACAGTACTCTGGGCACTTGCAGAAGGTGAAAGATGACTTTCATATATGGTTTCAAGATTACAAGAATGATCCACTTGATATCCAGGGTTTTCGATAATATGCGGAACTAGTTCAATCTTTTCTGGGTCATCTCCCTCATCTAGAAAATAATAAATCTTGTTAATAATGGTTTGTGTGAATAGTATTGCAATTTTTAATGAAGTATGCAGCAAGAGAATTCCTAAATATAAAAAAAAAGAGTATGAATAAATCTGAAGAAACATTTACAGAGAAAAAGACTGAAAAATACGACTGCAATGAATTTTATGTAAAAAAAAAATGCTTTAATTTTTTAGCACACTGGCCATCTCCCACAGAAATAGAGTGACAAGGAAAAGAAGAAAAGCTTTCACCATCATTCACTATCACTGTCTAGAAAGAGGCATGCTCATACTACATCTCCACTGCCTCAAGCCTCCTTGCTGTAACATTCACAACCCATGCTTCCCACTGATATAAGTGTGTTGGTACTACTATATTCTCATACATTTCCCTTTTTCCCACCATGGATAACACTGTCCCACAGATGCCTCAATGCACCACCCACCTTTTTCCCTTCATTAGTTCTATGGTTCACCTCGTCTTTCATGTACCCATCCGCCGACTCCCAAATATCTGAACACAAAAGAAAATTGAAAGTGAATATAGGAAAGAGTAAGGTGATGAGAATAACAAAAAGATTAGGTGATGAAAGATTGGATATCAGATTGGAGGGAGAGAGTATGGAGGAGGTGAATGTATTCAGATATTTGGGAGTGGACATGTCAGCAGATGGGTCTATGAAGGATGAGGTGAATCATAGAATTGATCAGGGGAAAAGTGTGAGTGGTGCACTTTGGAGTCTGTGGAGACAAAGAACTTTGTCCATGGAAGTAAAGAGGGAAATGTAGGAGAGTATAGTTATACCAACACTCTTATATGGGTGTGAAGCATGGTGATGAATGTTGCAATGAGGAGAAGGCTGGAGGCAGTGGAGATGTCATGTCTGAGGTCAATGTGTGGTGTGAATATAATGCAGAGAATTAGGAGTTTGGAAATTAGGAGGAGGTGCGGGATTACCAAAACTATTATCCAGAGAGCTGAGGAGGGGTTGTTGAGGTGGTTCGGACATGTAGAGAGAATGGAACGAAACAGAATGACTTCGAGAGTGTATAAATCTGTAGTGGAGGGAAGGCGGGGTAGAGGTCGGCCTAGGAAAGGTTGGAGGGAGGGGGTAAAAGAGGTTTTGTGTGCGAGGAGCTTGGATTTCCAGCAAGCATGCGTGAGCGTATTTGATAGGAGTGAATGGAGACAAATGGTTTTTAATACTTGACGTGCTGTTGGAGTGTGAGCAAAGTAACATTTATTAAGGGATTCAGGGAAACCGGCAGGCCGGACTTAAGTCCTGGAGATGGGAAGTACAGTGTCTGCACTCTGAAGGAGGGGTGTTAATGTTGCAGTTTTTTATAACTGTAGTGTAAAGCACCCCTCTGGCAAGACAGTGATGGAGTGAATGATGATGAAAGTTTTTCTTTTTCGGGCCACCCTGCCTTGGTGGGAATCGGCCGATGTGTTAATAAAAAAAATAAAAATTCACTTCCTCCATACTCCCTCCTTCCAATCTGACATCCACTCTTTCATTACCTTAACTTTTTGTTACTCTCATCACCTTCCTCTTTCTTTTGTTCTCTTTTGTTCACTTTTAATTTCCTTCTTTTACTTCTCCCCCCCCAAAAAAAAAAAAAAATCATCCACCAACCTTTGCAACTTCTCTTCATAATCTCCTAAAAGCAATGTCATCAAGAAAAAAACAAAACAATTACAACACACCTTTAATGAGTTCCAGGAGTTTTTCTACTCCCAGAGCCCAGTCTTGACCAGCATACAACATACAGTGGTACCTCGACTTACGATATTTTTTCATTCCAGAATACTGTTCAAGTGCCATTACCAAACGAATTTATCCCCATAAGGAATGATGTAAAATAGACTTGTCCTTTTAGACCCCCAAAATTACACTTACAAAAGCATTTAAAAAAATAAACTTACATAAAAGGGTGAGTTTGGGGACCATCGTAAGTCGAGGTACCACTGTATGTATAAATACTGGATTCTGTACAAGTACATCCATGTACACACACGTCCACGTTCAGACAAGACTTAACCCATTCAACACAAATAGGTAAGTAAAGGCATACTGAAGCTGTCACTTTTTTTTATTCTAACAATTATAGAAATTAATACAACAAATAATTTCTGCCAACTGTTAATACAAATTACGGCCGATGTGCTAAAAAAAAAATTTATTGTACATCACATGATATCTAAAACAGAATGATGGAAATTAAAGAACACCTTTCAAGTACAGGAGTTAAAACTTACTTGATTTCTTAAATTTGTGCTGGATGCAATAAATGACTAACAAAAGACCTCCAAGGATACTTGCAACAACCATTGCCACCATCACAGCAACAATCCACACACTAGGGCTGAACTCTTCCAATGTTTTTTCTAAACCTTTAGCCAAATCTGAAAAGTATTGGGAAATAAATAATTTCATCACCAAAAGTTAGAGACAACAAATACAGCAAACATTTCGAGTAGGTGCTGCTCTCTTGAGCATACAGCTATAAACAGGATGTCGTAGTTGCCTGGCATTTTAACATGTGTATTTAAATCTTGTATCTTGAACTAATTTTTAACTACTGTACTGCTATTCCATCAGCTTTCCTCAATGTCCCTTCTCCAGTGTATTTAGTCATTTATCCTGACCACCTCATTTAACCCATTAACTGTCTAAATGTTCTCTCGCCCAGCGCTCCAAATATTTTTTTTTTTTTTTAAATTAAAGAGGGCAATTCTCTGTGTGTAATAAGACCAAAAAAATTTTTTAGGGTCAGTACTTACTGAGATATAAGACTGCAAATTTGGCACTGGATGCTCACCTGATGGCAACATGGAGTCATGCCACTAGCAGAAGTGTTGCAGATATTTCTTTTTTCCTCTTTTTTTTTTTTACTTTAATTAATTTTTATGTTCTGATAATTACAATTTGTAGTTGTTCTTGTGATTTCATAGCCAATGTTTGTTCTGACACTAATATTAGGTACTGAAATTGTACTCAAATGGTCACAAACACAGTGACAGGTGAACATTTTCACCTGTCTGGATCATTTACTATTGTCTAGAAATACAGTGGTACCTCGAGTTACGATATTTTTTCGTTCGAGAATGCTGTTCAAGTGCCATTACCAAACGAATTTATCCCCTTAAGGAATAATGTAAAATAGACTAGTCCTTTTACACCCCCAAAAATATACTTACAAAAGCATTTAAAAAAATAAACTTACATAAAAGGGCGATTTTGGGGACCATCGTAACTCGAGGTACCACTGTATGTACAAAGTATTTATAGGTCCTAACAATGTTTTAGACACGCTGACAGTGCAGCAGTGGAGTGACACTTGATGATCGTGCACTGCCTTGGCTTTGTTTGTTTTCACTGTTACATATAAACATGTCTATTTGTTTGTCTGTCTATATGTCTGTCTATTTGTCTGTCTTTGTCTATCTATTTGTCTATCTGTCTAGCTCTGTCTCTGCTTATCTGTCTTTGTGTGTGCTTGTCTTTCTGTCTCAGAGAGCCACTCATGAACCAACAGGTATTACGATGCACAGGCGTCACGTCTGATTCCTGAACAAGTGAAAATGTGTATTACTTGCCAGTCATGCTTATTATACTTTATACAGCACAGTATAGCACTTTGTCTGGATTTTTTTGGGTTATCCTAGGTAATTTACACTATGTATAATAACTATGCGTAAGATAGACAGAGATACAGAGACAGGCAGAGATAGATACTGACGGAGATAGAGACAGCCAAAGTCAATCAGCCGAACACCCACCCATCCGCCGGCCAGCCAGCCACCCGGCCAGCCAAACACATTTTTTTGTGAATATTTTTATGGGTCTGGAACGGATTAATTGAATTTACATTATTTCTTATGGGAAATATTGCTTCGACTTTAGAACGTTTCGACTTTAGAACTAGCTCCTGGAATGGATTAAGTTTGAAACTTGAGGTACCACTGTATTACATATGTTCCAGAATTGTTTCTCTTCACTTAGGACATAGGTTATAGGACATTCTGGAAGGATAACACTACCAGTGGTATCAAAATTGAAAGGATGTTGCACAAGTGTTGCACATGGGTTATTATCGAGGTTTTTGATATTTCCTCGACCATTTGTGGCCACATCCATCTCAAAGCCATTAAACTCGGAGTCAACATCACTTTCCTCTTAAAAATGGAGTGTGAATCCCTGGTGTTTGCCGCACTGTTTGCTCTAGCTGGCGCTCAATTGAACTGGTGCTCCCACAAGGTACTAAGTGGTCCCAGATTTTTTTAATACTGCACACACCGAGTGTTAAGACCCATTCTATACTATCCAGGCATCTCAGGCCAAGGGTCCCAAATTTGGTGGCAGGAAAAAATAAAACGTAGATCTACGTTTGGACAGTTAAGGGGTTAATGTATGTCCCTCAATGTATCTGTGACTACACACAAAAGAAAAGGCATTATGTTAGAGCAGATAGAGCAGCAATAGGGTAGATGTTGTAAATGTATGGAATAGGTACAGATCAACCATCACTAATCCGGCATCATTGGGACCATTAAATTCCTTAATAAACTCACATTCTGGTCTGCCAGAGTTAACTGCACTCGGTAGGCACCTCATAAAATGGGTGCGATACTTATGCTAGCCAAAATCAGTACTGGATTAGTGATTGCCAGATCAGTGATGGCCGACCTGTAGTAGGTTACTAAAAGAAATAGTCTTTATATGGCTAGTGAGGCTCAGGTTAGGGTGTGTATATAAAAGGAGGGGACTTTTTTCAAGGAAAAGTAGGCCTTAGATATACAGGTGTGATGTTACCATGGTTATTCATTATATTTATACATGGGATTGCAAAAGAAATGAATGCTAGGGTGTTAGGTGAAGGTGTGGGATTAAAACAAAATGAATTAGATACAAAGTAGGAGCTGTCACAGTTGCCATTTGGGATATTCTTAATCTGCAAAGATTGGAGAACAAATGTGAGAGGATATGTAAAGGAAATCAAAAGCAAATATTAATAAAAAGGCAAGGTGATGAGAGAGAAAAAAAAGTCTAGGCAAGGAAAGATTAGATATCAAACTGAAAGACGTATGCAGGAAGTGAATGTATTCAAACACTTTGGGAATAAATATGCCAGTAGATGGGGTCTATGAAAGACAGAGAGAGCCACAGAATAGATGAGTAAAAAAGGTAGGTGTGGCATTGAGGAATTTGATAACAATTAAGAAGTTTATGTATACAGCCAAAAATAGAAAATGTACCAGAGTACCATGGTACCAACATGTTATATGGGTGTGAGGCATGGGCTTAAAATGTTGCAGTGAGGAGGATACAGGCAGTGGAGACATATCTGAGAGCACTGAGTGATGTGAATATTACACAGAGAATTTGGAGTGTATAAATTAGAAGAAGTGGGAGGTTACCAAAGGTATAATTCAGAGGGGTGAGGAGGGGCTGTGAAGTATCTTGGGCATTTAGAGAGGATGGAGCAGAATAGGATGAACAAGAAGGTGCATAAAGCTTGGGTGGAGAGAGGGGTAGGGGTTATCCCAGAAAGCTTGGAGAGACAAGGTAAAGGAGATTTTTGAGTGCCAGGGGCTTAAACAGTGCTTGCAACCAGAAGGTAGGGTGGAGATGCTGCATCTGGAAGGTCGTTTAAATTGTGAGGTCTGTGCACCTAAGGCAAAAGAGCTATTAATAAATGATGATGAACTAGTTTCCGCTTTTTGGTCATCCTATATTGGTGGGAAACTGTCAGTGTGATAAAAAAATTCTACAACTTAAGCCTTTTTTTATATTACCCAAACATGTTTCTCTCTGGTATTCTTCATTTAATTTTTATACCTTTCTTTCTATGCCCTGTTTGCTGCCCTGATTTAAAGTTTTATAAGTGAATTCAAGCAAATTACTCTTATCTTCAAGTATATAATGCACACTTAGTGAAATATTTTACAACAATAGGTACTAGTACAGTAATGATAAAAATCTGAAGACACATTACCTATTTCTGACACAAAAGGATGAGTTGTGTTGATAACCTTGACAACTTCACTCTCTCCATAGCTATTTGAGGTCCACAGTTGAAACTCATAAGTAGTGTTGGGTTGTAATTTGTATACATCTACCCGACCCTGCAAAACAAAGATAAAGATACAAGTCTTACTAGCTTATCACATGCAATACTCATCACGTAGGAGAGGCTTCTATCAACCAAGCAAAGTCCCTGCCATGTAGTGAATACTGTAGCCCATAATTTTACTGTTTACCTCTGGCCCTTAAACTTTAGGCAGCCAATGCCACTGCACCTCATGATTCATGAATCCCAACAAGCATTAGATGGTTACAATATTCTTTAAAGGCCATGGCAAAATCGCAGCTTTAAGCTCAGAAACACATTCATTCAATATCGTGATCTAGACTGAGAACGAAGTACAGTGGACCCCCGGTTTTCGTTATTTTTTCGTTCCAGAATGCTGTTCAAGTGCCATTACCAAACGAATTTATTCCCATAAGGAATAATGTAAAGTAGACTAGTCCTTTTAGACCCCCAAAAATACACTTATAAAAGCATTGAAAAAAATACACTTACATAAAAGGGCGAGTTTCGAGCAGGACGAACACCGCGGGTCCACTGTACACAGGAGAAGGGGTTGTAAAGATGGCATGCTCACACAGAAAGAGAATACAGTCAACCCCGGTGCTCGACGGCGTCAGAGGTCGTCCAAATCTGTGTTCAACGTTTTTTTTTACAAGAATTTTGGCTCGGTATTAGGCGGCTGCTCGGAGTTGGACGAGTTGGCTATTCGTCTCGGACGCGTACGCGTGGGGCCGTGGCCCAGCTGGGCGCCCAGGCACTCAGTGTGCTATTGTTTACAAGCGAGTGACCACTACCCACGCATTCATACCATATATATTGTCATTATTCCAGTGTTTTTAGTGCTTGCAACTGCTAAATAAGCCACCGTGGGCCCCAAGAAAGTTCCTAGTGCCAAGCCAGTGGTAAAGAATGTCAGAAATACGGTAGAATTGAAGAAGGAGATGATAGCAAAATATGAAAGTGGAGTGCGTGTCACTGAGCTGGCCAGGCTCTATGGCAAATCCCATTCAACCATCTCTTCCATTTTGGCCAAGAGAAAGGAAATCAAGGATGCTGTTGTTGCAAAAGGTGCAAGTATGGTCACAAAACAGAGATCTCAAGTGCTGGAACAAGTGGAAACTTTGTTGTTGGTGTGGATCAACGAGAAACAGTTAGCAGGAGATAGTGTTACGCAGGCAATAATATGTGAAAAAGCAAGGCAGTTGCATGATGATCTCAAGAAAATGCCTGCAATGAGTGCTGAAGTGAACGAATTTAAAGCCAGCAAAGGCTGGTTTGACAGATTTAAGAAGCGAAGTGGCATACATAGTGTTGTGAGGCATGGTGAGGCAGCCAGTTCTGACAAAAGTGCAGCTGAAAAATATGTGCAGGAATTCCAGGGGTACATAGAGGCTGAACAATTCCAACCCCAACAAGTGTTCAATTGTAACAAAACAGGCCTGTTTTGGAAGAAAATGCCCAACAGGACCTTCATTACACAGGAGGAAAAGGCACTCCCAGGACATAAGCCTATGAAAGACAGGCTAACTTTGATGCTTTGTGCTAATGACAGTGGTGATTGTAAAGTGAAGCCTTTATTGGTGTATCATTCTGAAAATCCCTGAGTGTTTGGCAGATGCGGTATCACCAAGTCTAATTTGTGTGTGATGTGGAAGTCTAACAAAAAGGCATGGGTCACTAGGGAAATTTTCCTTGATTGGCCCCAGTGTGAAGAAATAACTCGAGGAAAATAATTTGCCACTTAAGTGCCTCCTGATAATGGACAATGCTCCTGGTTATCCTCGAGACTTGGCAGAGGAAATTGTGCAGGGCTGTGAGTTCATCAAAGTGAAGTTCTTGCCCCTAATACCACTCCTCTCCTCCAGCCCATGGACCAGCAGGTCATTTGCAACTTTAAAAAACTCTACACCAAAGCAATGTTTCAAAAGTGCTTTCATGTGACCACAGACATGGATATGACCCTAAAAGAGTTTTGGAAAGATCATTTCCATATCCTGCATTGTGTAAAGCTTATAGGTAAGGCTTGGGAGGGAGTGACTACCAGGACTTTGAACTCTGCCTGGAGAAAATTGTGGCCAGACTGTGTCCTAGATTTTGAAGGTTTTGGGGCTGAGCTTCAGAACCCTGAGCCTGAGCCTGTTGTGCAAGAAATTGTGGAACTGGGCAAGTCCATGGGGTTGGATGTTTGTACCCAGGATGTGGAACAGTTGGTGGAGGAGCACAATGAAGAGCTAACCACTGAAGATTTGCAAGAGCTTCAACAGCAACAACAGACCACAGTTCAGGAAAATGGTCCAGAGGGAAAAGAGGTGGAACCGAGATGGAAGAAGGTGCCTACTTCAAAAATTAAGGAGATTTGTGCCCAATGGACTAATGTGCAAACATTTATGTATGATTATCACCCTAACCAAGATGTTGCAGGCTGTATATGCAACATGTTTAATGACAATGTCTTGTCACATTTTAGGGACATTTTAAAGAACCGCCAGACACAGAGCTCCCTGGACAGATTTTTTGTGAGAGGGGTCCAGCGACTCTCAAGCTGGTCCTTACCTTTATACCTTTGAAGAGTTTCGAGAGTTTATCTACTCTCTGAGCCCGGCCATGGGCCAGGCTCATCTGGTGCTTGCCTGGTCAACCAGGCTGTTGCTGCTGGAGGCCCACTGCCCCACATTTCCATCACAGCCTGGTTGATCTGGCACCCGATGAAGATACTTGTCCAGTTTCCTCTTGAAGGCTTCTACACTGGTTCCAGCCATGTTTCGGATATCTTCTGGTAAGATGCTGAATAGTCTGGGACCCCGGATGTTAATACAGTGCTCCCGTATTGTCCCCACCGCACCCCTGCTCCTCACTGGGTTTATTTTACACTTTCTCCCATATCTCTCACTCCAGTATGTTGTTATGGCAGTGTGCAGATTTGGGACCAGGCCCTCAAGTACTTTCCAAGTATACATTATCATGTATCTCTCTCCTCCGCTCCAATGAGTACATGTTCAAGACTTGAAGGCGTTCCCAATAATTTAGATGTTTCAATGGCTCAATGTGAGCCGTAAACTATCTCTGAATTTGTTCCAGCTCTGATATCTCTCCTGCCCTGAACGGGGCCGTCAGCACAGAGCAGTATTCTAGGTGAGGGAGCACTAGCGATTTGAAGAGTGTCACCATCGGCATTATTTCCCTTGTTTTGAAAGTTCTCAATACCCACCCCGTCATCTTCCTGGCTGTTGTGATCTTTGTCTTGTTATGGTCTTTAAAAGACAGATCAGCAGACATAATTATTCCCAAGTCCTTTACGTGTTCCTTTCGTTCTATGTGGTGACCCTCTTGCGCTTTGTATATAGTGTTCCTTTTGAGTTCTTCATTTTTTCCATACCTAAGCAGCTGAAACTTATCACCATTGAACGTCATGTTGTTCTCCACTGTCCACTGGAAGACCCTGCTTATGTCCTCCTGAAATTTTTCAGTGTCTTCTACCGTAGTGACTTTCATGCTTATTTTAGTGTCATCTGCAAATGATGATACAAAAGTGTGCTGGGTGTTTTTATCTATGTCTGCTATGAGGATGAGAAACAGCAGAGGTGCCAGGACAGTGCCTTGGGGCACTGAGCTTTTGACCTAGTGGCATTAAAAGAAAAAGGCCAGTAACCCCAGAAAAGAACTTGGTACCTGCAGTGTTAATGGAAGGGGATTCCCCTTCCAAACACTAGCATACTACTCCACCTTCTCCCCTCCTCCCGTCTTCCACACATCAACAACTCTTTAATAAATGTAAGTGACATGTTATTGTACTATTTATTTCTTAATTTTTTATAAAATTGTGTATAATTTAATGTCAAAAAGTTCTAAAAAATATTTTATTTTAATACTTTTGGATGTCTGGAACGGATTAATTTTATTTCCAGTATTTCTTATAGGAAAATAGAATCAGAGTTCAACCAAACCGGTGGTCGACGGGCCCTCTGGAACGGATTACTGATGAGAACCAGGGGTTGACTGTAGTAGGTTAGTATAAATTATACACAATATGCAATAAGATCACAATAAACAGATGATATCACAAAATGCAGAACCACCACTGTGAAAAGAATAGTGAACTTCCAAGCACTTTCATGATTTCTCACATTTTCAAGGAATATAAAAGAAGGGAATGTACGAATAGTGGTACCAATACTCTTATATGGGTGTGAAGCATGGGTTGTAAATGCTGCAGCGAGAAGGCGGCTGGAGGCAGTGGAGATGTCGTGTCTAAGGGCAATGTGTGGTGTAAATATTATGCAGAGATTTCGTAGCGTGGAAATTAGGAAGAGGTGTGGATACTAAAAGTGTATTAATCAGAGTGTTGAGGTGGTTTGGTCATTTAGAGAGAATGGAACAAAGTAGAATGACTTGGAGAGCGTATAAATCTGTTGGCAAAGGAAAGCAGGGTAGGGGTCGTCCCCAAAAATGTTGGAGGGAGGGGGTAAAGGAGGTTTTGTGGGCGAGGGGCTTGGACTTCCAGCAAGCGTGTGTGAACATGTTACATAGGAGTGACTGGAGATGAGTGGTTTCTGGGACCTGACGAGCTATTGGAATGTGAGCAGGGTAATATTTTGTGAAGGGATTCAGGAAAAGCAGTTAGCTGGACTTGAGTCCTGGAAATGGGAAGTACAATGCCTGCACTTTAAAGGAGGGGTTTAGGATATTGGCAGTTTGGAGGGACGTCTAAACTGTCATCTATGAGTGCCTCTGCAAAGACAGTGATTATGTATGAATGATGGTGAAAGTGTTGAATGATGAAAGTTTTTTTTCTTTCTTTTTGGGTTACCCTGCTTCAGTGAGAAACGGCTGACATATTAACCAAAAAATATAGGAAGGAACTGCATGAGAAAATAAAAAAATTTAATAAATTAAATTTCATAATGAAATGTGTACATTTATTTTCCATGAGGAAGTGGAAAAGAATTCTTCCTCCATAAGCCATGCATGTCATAAGAGGCAACTATAATGCCTGGAACAAGGGACTAGTAACCCCTTTTCCCATATAAATTACTAAATTTAAAAAGAAAAACTTTTGTTTTTCTTTTTAGGTCACCCTGCCTCAATGGGATACGGCCAGTTTGTTGAAAAAAAAGTATAGATTTATCTAAATTACATAAACTTGGTTATTTTTTTATTATTTATTAACACATCGGCCGATTCCCACCAAGGCAGGGTGGCCCGAAAAAGAAAAACTTTCATCATCATTCACTCCATCAATGTCTTGCCAGAGGGGTGCTTTACACTACAGTTATAAAACTGCAACATTAACACCCCTCCTTCAGAGTGCAGACACTGTACTTCCCATCTCCAGGACTCAAGTCCGGCCTGCCGGTTTCCCTGAATCCCTTCATAAATGTTACTTTGCTCATACTCCAACAGCACGTCAAGTATTAAAAACCATTTGTCTCCATTCACTCCTATCAAATACACTCACACATGCTTGCTGGAAGTCCAAGCCCCTCGCACACAAAACTTCCTTTACCCCCTCCCTCCAACCTTTCCTAGGCCGACCCCTACCCCGCCTTCCCTCCACTACAGATTCATACACTCTCGAAATTATTCTGTCTCGTTCCATTCTCTCTACATGTCCGAACCACCTCAACAACCCCTCCTCAGCTCTCTGGATAATAGTTTTGGTAATCCCGCACCTCCTCCTAATTTCCAAACTCCGAATTCTCTGCATTATATTCACACCACACATTGACCTCAGACATGACATCTCCACTGCCTCCAGCCTTCTCCTCATTGCAACATTCATCACCCATGCTTCACACCCATATAAGAGTGTTGGTATAACTATACAGTGGTCCCTCGGTTTTCGCCGAAAATTCGTTCCAGAATGCTGCTCAAGTGCCATTACCGAACTAATTTACTTCCTTAAGAAATAATGTCACGTAGGTTAGTCTATTTCAGACTCCCAAAAATACACTTGCAACAGCACTTACGAAAATACACTTACATAAATGTTCGAGTTTGGAGATGCACGAAAACCGAGGGACCACTGTACTCTCATACATTCCCTTCTTTACTTCCATGGACAAAGTTCTTTGTCTCCACAGACTCTGAAGTGCTCCACTCACCCTTTTTCCCTCATCAATTCTATGATTCACCTCATCCTTCATAGACCCATCTGCTGACATGTCCACTCCCAAATATCTGAATACATTCACCTCCTCCATACTCTCTCCCTCCAATCTGATATCCAATCTTTCGTCACCTAATCTTTTTGTTATCCTCATCACCTTACTCTTTCCTATATTCACTTTTAATTTTCTTCTTTTACACAACCTACCAAATTCATCCACCAACCTCTGCAACTTCTCTTCAGAATCTCCCAAAAGCACAGTCTCATCAGCAAAAAGCAACTGTGACAACTCCCACTTTGTATTTAATTCTTTATCTTTTAACCCCACACCTCTTTCCAAGACCCTCGCATTCACTTCTCTTACAACCCCATCTATAAATATATTGAACAACCACGGTGACATCACACATCCTTGTCTAAGGCCCACTTTTACTGGGAAATAGTCCCCTTCCCTCCTACACACTAACTTGAGCCTCACTATCCTCATAAAAACTCTTCACTGCTTTCAGTAACCTACCTCCTATTCCATACACCTGCAACATCTGCCACATTGCTCCCTATCCACCCTATCATACGCCTTTTCCAAATCCATTAATGCCACAAAAACCTCTTTACCCTTATCCAAATACTGTTCACCTATATGTTTCACTGTAAACACTTGGTCTACACACCCCCTACCTTTCCTAAAGCCCCCTTGTTCATCTGCTATCCTGCTTTCTGTCTTACTCTTAATTCTTTCAATAATAACTCTACCATACACTTTACCAGACTTATTTCCTTATAATTTTTGCACTCTCTTTTGTCCCCTCTCTGCCAATCCCTAGGTACCTTACCCTCTTCCATACATTTATTAAATAATAGCACTAACCACTCCAACACTATATCCCCACCTGCTTTTAACATTTCTATCTTTATCCCATCAATCCCAGCTGCCTTACCCTCTTTCATTCTACCCACTGCCTCACGAACTTGCCCCACACTCACAACTGGCTCTTCCACACTCCTACAAGATGTTATTCCTCCTTGCCCTATACACGAAATCACAGCTTCCCTGTCTTCATCAACATTTAACAACTCATCAAAATATTCCCTCCATCTTCCCGATACCTCTAACTCTCCATTTAATAACTCTCCTCTCCTATTTTGAACTGTCAAATCCATTTGTTCCCTAGGCTTCCTCAACTTATTAATCTCACTCCAAAACTTTTTCTTATTTTCAACAAAATTTGTTGATAACATCTCGCCCACTCTCTCATTTGCTCTTTTTACATTGGTTCACCACTCTCTTAACCTCTCTTTTTCTCTCCATATACTCTTCCCTCCTTGCATCACTTCTACTTTGTAAAAACCTCTCATATGCTAACTTTTTCTCCCTTACTACTCTCTTTACATCATCATTCCACCAATTGCTCTTCTTCCCTCCCGCACCCACTCGCCTGTAACCACAAACTTCTGCTGAACACTCTAACACTACATTTTTAAATCTATCCCATACATCTTCGACCCCATTGCCTACACTCTCACTAACCCATCTATCCTCCAATAGTTGTTTATATCTTACCCTAACTGCCTCCTCTTTTAGTTTATAAACCTTCACCTCTCTCTTACTTACTGCTTCTATTTTCCTTGTATCCCATCTACCTTTTACTCCCACTGTAGCTATAACTAAAAAGTGATCTGATATATCTGTGGCCCCTCTATAAACATGTACATCCTGAAGTCTACTCAACAGTCTTTTATCTACCAATACATAGTCCAACAAACTACTGTCATTACGCCCTACATCATATCTTGTATACTTATTTATCCTCTTTTTCTTAAAATATGTATTACCTATAACTAAACCCCTTTCTATACAAAGTTCAATCAAAGGGCTCCCATTATCATTTACACCTGGCACCCCAAACTTACCTACCACACCCTCTCTACATGTTTCTCCTACTTTAGCATTTAGGTCCCCTAACACAATTACAAACTTGGTTATCAAAAGAAAATTATACTTAGGAGAAATATTGAAGAGAATGCCTACCTGTGATGGGGCTATGTGATGTGGCAAATGCAACCACTGAGCTGAATGTATAGGTCGATACTGGAGGTGAAGTGTTGTCTTAGGCCCCTCAGGGGACTCTTCCCAGTCCTCTTCCAAGTGTAGGTGCCACGTCACTACAGCAATAACAGTTGATGTAGACACTGTCACATTCTCAGGGGGATCTGGCGAGCCTGTGAAGAAACAGCAAGTCCCATATCAGTAGATCAACTATGTATAAACTTTAGTAAGTAACAAATAGAAGATTTTTTCCATTTAAATATTTTTTTTTTACATTAACCCTTTCAGGGTCCAAGGGGGGTCTCCGAAACTCGTTCTCAGGGTCCAAGAATTTAAAAAAAAAAAATTTGTTTTTCTTATGAAATGGAGAATCTTTTTTCTGATCATAACGCCACAAAAATTATGAAATTTGATCGAAAACTAACGGAATTATGCTTTCGCAAAGTTATCGGTATGGATGACATTTACGCACTTTGAGCCCTATTTTCGGCAAATTCCAATGTTTCAGTCTACTAAAATTATAGTTATTTCACTAGAACTCTATTTCTTCTATCGATTGAGTACAAGAAACTGCCTATTTACCAATTACAACTACCCAAAATAGTGGTCAGAAAATGGCAATTTGGCCAATTTCACACAAATTTCAAACGATGCCAATTTCAAAATATGGTCCAGAATAAACAAGGCAGACATTCCTGGCACTAAAATAACATCTTCTCTGTTCATTAGTCACGTTTCCAGGCCCCTCTTACATTACTTTTGCTTATCATTTTGAATTTTTATTCTCACAAAAAAATAGAAGATTTACTGTTATGTATACAACTGCATCATTGTAAAAATGGTATAAACAATATCAGAGCACTTGTGCATGAATATTAGACTCGCCAGTTGATGTGTAATGGACACATGGTGTGATTTGTTTACTCTTGAACATCGTCAAAAATCGAACATTTTCGCTACTTTGAGCTCAATTTCAAGGTACTTGTCATTGTCAAACTAATCAAAATCATCTCTATTTCTGTAAGATATCTTCCATTCTATCAAATGAGACCAAGAAAACGAGAATACATCAATAAATACCATACGAAAATAGACTGCAAATTCGCTGTTTTAAACCAAAAATACGGTCATTTTTTTTTCCTCATTATGCACTGTGTGGTGCAGGAATTTTTTTATACTGCGCACACTGACCGCACAGATCCATTCTATCACATCTAGGCCTAACAGCCTGTTTCTGCTTGATTTGAGGGCGCTAGAAATTAGGCGTACTAGTACGTCAATAACCCCAGGGCATAAGCCGTACTAGTACGTCAATAACCCTGAAAGGGTTAATATGCATTTCATATGCATGTGTGGAAGGAGGGGTGTAAAGGAGGTTTTTGGTGCTATGGGCATCCATCAGGCTTGTGGAACATATTAGATCAAAGTCACTGCATATGAGTGGTTTTTATTCCTTTAAGTGCTGTTGGAGTGTGAGCAAGGTAACATTTATGAAGGGATTCAGGGAAACTGGTTAGCTGGACTAGAGTCCTGGAGGTGCAAAGAATAGTGCTTGCATTTGTTATGAGTCTCACCATTACCCGTCATTATATACTTGAGCATATTCCATTAGAATATGTCTCTTTATCATTATTATGAAAATAAGCGTTATATTGGCAAATTGTATGTCTCCTGTACGTCTAGGTAGGTTTTTATGTGACGTATAGTTAACTATCCATCCGCTCATTAACAGGTCAGGAATTCCCGCCTTACCACGTCATCGTACCCAATGAGGGGGGCCACCGGCTACACCTCAGTCAGAGAGTATTCAGTAGTCAACGAGTCAGCAAGCAGTGATCTGTCTGTGGTCAGTCAAACATCATTCAGTCGTCATCGAGTCAGCAGTCAGTGATCCGTCAGTGAGCATTCAGTCCTCAGTGAGACTTTCATGGAGGACGGTCCTCTCTCACATTTCCTGAGAAGACCTTGGTTCCAGAATTTATTCTTCTGACCTTTGTGAGGTTCCTGTGTGAGCCTCCAGCACCTTGAGTGGTGTTTGTCATTGTCACGGCTCAAAGCAAGTGAGTGCGCTGTAGTAAGCGAGACGCTGGGGTTCGTTTCTGTTGTCGCTCAAAGCAAGTGAGACGCTGATGTTCGTCTCTGTCGTGGCTCAGAGTAAGAGTGTGCGTTGTAGTTATGGAGACACGAGAGTATGTCTCTAATGGTGCTCACAGCAAGAGTGAGTGTTCTGCAGTTGTGGAGACTTTGGAATATGTCTCTAGTGGTGCTCGTAGTAAGAGTGCATGTGTTCCTGTATTGCAGACGCTAGAGTTTGTCTCTAGATTTAGTAGAAGCAAGTTTAAGCGACATAGTCTTAAAGAGGACTGCATGAATGTCCTTGGAAATAGATTCATTGGGAAACTTCTTTAAGTGTGAAAACATTTCTATTCCATTTATTGCTCTGAAAAGTGGTTTCTAATTAAGAGTTGTGAATAATCTACGTTCTAGATACATTACGGTGATAATGGATTAATAAATATGTGTTATGCTTTCCGACTCAGTGGGAAGGAGTCAGGTAAAGTGTTATGTTAGGTGATTAGAACGTCTTGCGATTCTAGAGCCATTTAGTGTGATAAATGAGAAAGAAGATTGAATTTTGTATACTTCATTAATGAGTGAACTTAGGTTAAACTTGTTTGTAAATACTGTTTCATGGTGACTCCATTTTAAATACTTTATACAAAACCTTCTACGGATTATTAAGGAAGTTAATAAAAACCAGAAAGAAGTATTGTGATTATTTCGTTCCTATTGATCCCTTTTCATTTCTTTTATAACTTGATGTTAAGTTCTTGTTACATTGTTACTGGCCTTAGCAGAACAGGCCCTAGAAAGGCCCAGGTTTGTAATACATTCTAGAGGAAGGGGAAGGGATGTTACAATCAGAGGGTAATCCAGTTTGTGATGTCAGCCCACTTCAAACATGATGGGGCTGTAAAAGAAGTGAATGCTACAGTGTTGGGAAGAGGTGATAGTAGATGACTGTTGAGGTTAAAAATAAAAAATTTATTCAAAACAAAGATTAGAAAGAAAGTTTCCAAAAATACAAAATATACATATATATTTCTAAGATGCTACAAATATTGTAAAACTCTCCATAAACCATCTACAACACTGCAAACCTTACCACAAAAAATTATTTAATAACAAGAGTACAAATGTATTTATTCACAATGCCAGGGCCTCTAATCAAATACAATGAAGACAACAATGCCCTGCTAGGAATACAGTGAGCCCCCGGTTCTTGTTATTATTCCGTTCCAGAGGGCCCGGCGAACACAGAATATAACAAACTCCGAATCTATTTTCCCCACAAGAAAAAACTGGAAATAAAATTAATCCGTTCCAGACACCCAAAAGTATTAAAATAAAATATTTTTTTACAACATATAGACATTAAATTACACACAATTTTACGAGAAACAAAAACATAATAGTCAGCAACCACCCAGGGAGGTACTACCGTCCTGCCAAGTGAGTGTAAAACGAAAGCCTGTATTTGTTTTACATGATGGTAGGATTGCTGGTGTCTTTTTTTCTGTCTCATAAACATGCAAGATTTCAGGTACATCTTGCTACTTCTACTTACACTTAGGTCACACTACACATTCATGTACAAGCATATATATATACACACCCCTCTGGGTTTTCTTCTATTTTCTTACTAGTTCTTGTTCTTATTTCCTCTTATCTCCATGGGGAAGTGGAACAGAATTCTTCCTCCGTAAGCCATGCGTGTCATAAGAGGCGACTAAAATGCCGGGAGCAAGGGGCTAGTAACCCCTTCTCCTGTATATATTACTAAATGTAAAAGGGAAAACTTTCGTTTTTCATTTTGGGCCACCCCGCCTCGGTGGGAAACGGCCGACGTGTTGAAAGAAAGAAAGAAAGTTCTTGTTCTTATTGCTTTTCCCTTTCATATCCATGGGGAAGTGGAATAAGAATCTTTCCTCCATAAGCCATGCGTGCTGTAAAAGTCAACTAAAATGCCAGGAACAATGGGCTAGTAACCCCTTTTCCTGTATAGCTTACTATAAAGAAGAAGAAGAAAACCGTCAAAGTGGGATGTTTGAATGTGCGTGGATGTTGTGCGAATGATAAGAAAGAGATGATTGTAGATGTTATGAATGAAAAGAAGGTGGATGTCCTGGCTTTAAGTGAGACAAAGCTGAAGGGGGTAGGAGAGTTTCAGTGGGGAGAAATAAATGGGATTAGATCAGGGGTTTCAAATAGAGTTAGAGCTAAAGAAGGAGTGGCAATAATGTTGAATAATCAGTTATGGCAGGTAAAGAAGGAATATAAATGTATAAATTCAAGGATTATGTGGAGTAAAATAAAGGTTGGATGTGAAAAGTGGGTTATAGTAAGTGTTTATGCACCTGGAGAAGAGAGAAGTGTAGAGGAGAGAGAGAGATTTTGGGAAATGTTGAGTGAGTGTGTGGGAGTTTTGAACCAAGTGAGAGAGTAATTGTGGTTGGGGATCTTAATGCTAAAGTGGGTAAAAATGTTGTGGATGGAGTAGTAGGTAAATTTGGGGTGCCAGGGGTAAATGTAAATGGGGAACCATTAATTGAGCTATGTGTAGAAAGAGGTTTGGTAATAAGTAATACATATTTTATGAAAAAGAGGATAAATAAATATACAAGGTATGATATAGCACGTAAGGAAAGTAGTTTGTTGGATTATGTATTGGTGGATAAAAGGTTGATGAGTAGGCTTCAGGATGTACATGTTTATAGAGGGCAACGGATATATCAGATCATTATTTGGTTGTAGCTACAGTTAGAGTAAAAGGTAGATGGGACAAAAGAAAATGGCAACAGCAAGTAAGAGAGAGGTAAAAGTGTATAAACTAAGGAGGAGGAAGTTAGGGTGAGATATAAGCAACTATTGGCAGAAAGGTGGGCTAGTGCAAGTAGGAGTAGTGGGGGTTGAAGAGAGTTGGGATAGTTTTAAAAATGCAGTATTAGAATGTGGGGCAGAAGTTTGTGGCTATAGGAGGGTGGGTGCAGGAGGAAAGAGGAGTGAGTGGTGGAATGAAGAAGTAAAGGGTGTGATAAAAGAGAAAAGGTAGCTTATGAGAGGTTTTACAAAACAGAAGTGTTAATAGAAGAGCAGAGTATGTGGAGAGTAAAAGAAAGGTGAAGAGAGTGGTGAGAGAGTGCAAAGAAGAGCGGGTGAAAGAATGGAGAGGCTCTGTCAAGAAATTTTGCTGAAAACAAGAAAAATTTTGGAGTGAGATAAACAAGGTAAGAAAGCCTAGGGAACGAATGGATTTGTCAGTTAAAAACAGAGTAGGGGAGTTAGTAGATGGGGAGCTGGAGGTATTGGGTAGATGGCGGGAATATTTTGAGGAACTATTAAATGTCGATGAAAAAAGGGAGGCGGTAATTTCATGTACTGGCCAGGGAGGTACAACATCGTTTAGGAGTGAAGAAGAGCAGGATGTGAGTGTGGGGGAGGTGCGTGAGGCATTACGTAGAATGAAAGGGGGTAAAGTAGCTGGAATTGACGGAATCATGACAGAAATGTTAAAAGCAGGGGGGGATATAGTGCTGGAGTGGTTGGAATTTTTGTTTAATAAATGTATGAAAGAGGGGAAGGTACCTAGGGATTGGCAGAGAGCATGTATAGTTCCTTTATATAAAGGGAAGGGGGATAAAAGAGTGTAAAAATTATAAGGGAATAAGTTTACTGAGTATACCAGGTAAAGTGTATGGCAGGGTTATTATTGAAAGAATTAGAGGCAAGACAGAGAGTAGGATTGCAGATGAGCAAGAAGGCTTTAGAGTGGGTAGGGGATGTGTAGATCAAGTGTTTACAGTGAAGCATATATGTGAACAGTATTTAGATAAAGGTAGAGAAGTTTTTATTGCATTTATGGATTTAGAAAAGGCATATGATAGAGTGGATAGGGGAGCAATGTGGCAAATGTTGCATAGTGACGCTCAGGTTAAGGTGTGTAGGAGAGAGGGAGATTACTTCCCGGTAAAAAGTAGGTCTTAGACAGGGATGTGTAATGTCACCATGGTTGTTTAATATATTTATAGATGGGGTTGTAAAAGAAGTAAATGCTAGGGTGTTGGGGAGAGGGGTGGGATTAAATTATGGAGAATTAAATGCAAAATGGAAGTTGACACAGTTACTTTTTGCTGATGATACTGTGCTTATGGGAGATTCTAAAGAAAAGTTGCAAAGGTTAGTGGACGAGTTTGGGAGAGTGTGTAAAGGTAGAAAGTTAAAAGTGAACATAGATAAGAGTAAGGTGATGAGGGTATCAAACGATTTAAATAAAGAAAAATTGGATATCACATTGGAGAGAGGGATTATGGAAGAAGTAAATGTTTTCAGATATTTGGGAGTTGACGTGTCAGCGGATGGGTTTATGAAGGATGAGGTTAACCATAGAATTGATGAAGGAAAAAGGTGAGTGGTGTGTTGAGGTATCTGTGGAGACAAAAAAACGTTATCCATGGAGGCAAAGAAGGGAATGTACGAAAGTATAGTGGTACCAACACTCTTATATGGGTATGAAGCATGGGTTGCAAATGCTGCAGCGAGGAGGAGGCTGGAGGCAGTGGAGATGTCCTGTCTAAGGGCAATGTGTGGTGTAAATATTATGCAGAAAATTCGGAATGTGGAAATTAGGAGAAGGTGTGGAGTTACTAAAAGTATTTGTCAGAGGGCTGAAGAGGGGTTATTGAGGTGGTTTGGTCATTTAGAGAGAATGGATCAAAGTAGAATGACTTGGAGAGCGTATAAATCTGTAAGGGAAGGAAGGCGGGATAGGGGTCATCCTAGAAAAGGTTGGAGGGAGGGAGTAAAGGAGGTTTCCTGGGCGAGGGGCTTGGACTTCCAGCAAGCATGTGTGAGCGTGTTGGATATGAGTGAGTGGAGACGAATGGTTTTTGGGACCTGACGATCTGTTGGAGTGTGAGCAGGGTAACATTTTGTGAAGGGATTCAGGGAAACCAGTTAATTGATTTAGTTGGACTTGAGTCCTGGAAATGGGAAGTACAATGCCTGCACTTTAAAGGAGGGGTCTGGGATAGTGACAGCTGGGAGGGACTATTCTCAGCTGTCGTATCTGAGCGCCTCTGCAAAGACAGTGATTATGTATGAGTGTGGTGAAAGTGTTGAATGATGATGAAAGTATTTTCTTTTTGGGGATTTTCTTTCTTTTTGGGTCACCCTGCCTTGGTGGGAGATGGCCAACTTGTTGGAAAAAAAAAAAGTCACTTACATTTATTGAAGAGTTGTTGATGTGTGGAAGAAGGGAGGAAGGAGAGGATGGAAGCTTTTTCATTGTTTGGAAGGGAAATCCTTCTATAAGACATCAGGTAACAAGCCCTTGCCTTCCTGCTACACTCCTGCAGCCTGCTACACTCCTGCATCCCGCTACACTCCCTGCATCCCTCTCACTCCCTGCATCCCTGCTACACTCCTGCCTGCTACACCCCCCTGCATGCCTGCTACACTCCTGCATCCTGCTACACTCCTGCATCCTGCTACACTCCTTTTGCATCCTGCCCACCACTCCTGCATCCCTCACTCCTGCATCCTGCTACACTCCCTGCATCCTGCTACACTCCTGCATCCTGCTACCCCTCCCCTGCATCCTGCTACCCCCCTCCCTGCATCCCTGCTACCTCCTGCATCCCTGCTATCCTGCATCCTGCTACTCCTGCATCCTGCTACACTCCCTGCATCCCTGCTACACTCCCTGCATCCCTGCACACTCCCTGCATCCCTGCTACCTCCCTGCATCCTGCTACACTCCCTGCATCCTGCTACCTCCCTGCATCCCTGCTACACTCCCTGCATCCCTGCTACACCCTGCATCCTGCCACTCCTGCATCCCTGCTACACTCCCTGCATCCCTGCTACCTCCCTGCATCCTGCTACACTCCCTGCATCCCTGCTACACCCCCCTGCATCCCGCATCCTGCTACACTCCCTGCATCCTGCTACACTCCCTGCATCCTGCTACCTCCCTGCATCCTGCTACCATCCCCTCCCGCATCCTGCTACCTCCCTGCATCCCTGCTACACTCCCTGCATCCCTGACTGAACACTCACTGTCATCCCTGGGACTTTTCTGCTTCCCTGTACACTCCTGCTCCTGCTACCTCCGCATCCTGCCAACTCCTGCATCTGCTACACTCCCTGCATCCTGCTACTCCTGCATTGCTGATCCTGCTGCGACAGACCGGATGCAGAGATCTGCTGAACTCTCTCCTGCATCTGCTCTGAACCCCTGCATCCCCTGCTACACTCCCTGCATCCTGCTACACTCCCTGCATCCCTGCTACACTCCCTGCATCCCTGCTACACTCCCTGCATCCCTGCTACACTCCTGCATCCCTGCTACACTCCCTGCATCCTGCTACACTCCCTGCATCCCTGCTACACTCCCTGCATCCTGCTACACTCCCTGCATCCCTGCTACACTCCCTGCATCCCTGCTACACTCCCTGCATCCCTGCTACACTCCCTGCATCCCTGCTACACTCCCTGCATCCCTGCTACACTCCCTGCATCCCTGCTACACTCCCTGCATCCCTGCTACACTCCCTGCATCCCTGCTACACTCCCTGCATCCCTGCTACACTCCCTGCATCCCTGCTACACTCCCTGCATCCCTGCTACACTCCCTGCATCCTGCTACACTCCTGCATCCCTGCTACACTCCCTGCATCCCTGCTACACTCCCTGCATCCCTGCTACACTCCCTGCATCCCTGCTACACTCCCTGCATCCCTGCTACACTCCCTGCATCCCTGCTACACTCCTGCATCCCTGCTACACTCCCTGCATCCCTGCTATCCTCCTGCTACACTCCCTGCATCCCTGCTACACTCCCTGCATCCCTGCTACACTCCCTGCATCCCTGCTATCACTGCTACACTCCTGCATCCCTGCATCCCTGCTACACTCCCTGCATCCCTGCTACACTCCCTGCATCCCTGCTACACTCCCTGCATCCCTGCTACACTCCCTGCATCCCTGCTACACTCCCTGCATCCCTGCTACACTCCCTGCATCCCTGCTACACTCCCTGCATCCCTGCTACACTCCCTGCATCCCTGCTACACTCCCTGCATCCCTGCTACACTCCCTGCATCCTGCTACACTCCCTGCATCCCTGCTACACTCCCCATTGCACTCCCATCCTGCTACACTCCCTGCATCCCTGCTACACTCCTGCATCCCTGCACTCCCTGCATCCTGCTACACTCCCTGCATCCCTGCTACACTCCCTGCATCCCTGCTACACTCCCTGCATCCCTCTCACTCCCTGCATCCCTGCTACACTCCCTGCATCCCCGCTACACTCCCTGCATCCCTGCTACACTCCCTGCATCCTGCTACACTCCCTGCATCCCTGCTACACTCCCTGCATCCCTGCTACACTCCCTGCATCCCTGCTACACTCCCTGCATCCCCGCTACACTCCTGCATCCTGCTACACTCCCTGCATCCCTGCTACACTCCCTGCATCCTGCTACACTCCCTGCATCCTGCTACACTCCCTGCATCCCTGCACACTCTTTACCACAGGGCTGGCACTAGGAGCTTTCTTGGGGCCCATGGTGGCTTATTTAGCAGTTGCAAGCACTAAAAACACTGGAATAATGACAAAATGTATGGTATGAATGCATGGGTGGCAGTCACTCGCTTGTAAACAATAGCACACTGATGCTGAGTGGAGTGCCCGGGCCCGCTCAGGCCACGCGTACGCGTCCGGGACGAATCGCCAACTCCAAGTGGATTCATTAACACCACACCGAGCCAAAATTCTCGTGAAAAACCTAGCGAACACCGATTTTAACGAACTCCGACGCTAACGAACACCGTGGGTTGACTGTACTTAATATCAATTTCTCATTCATAATTCTAAGAGACTCAGGTAAAATATAAAAATTTTCTTGTGCAAATGAAGAACAAATGGCCATATTTGTAACCCAAGAACTGTTAATTTGTCAGAGTGGTAGAACAATGAAGCGAGATAAAAAGTCTAAATGCTGCAGGCATAAGCAGGTATCAGCCTGAATATTCTAGTACGATGTTGCTACCAGAATCATTTGATTTTGCGTGTATTTTCAAAATGTGTGACTGTTTTGTTGGCCAAAGGTCAGAGAGTTATACCAAAATTCTCGATAAAATTTATACTTACCTCTTACTACCAATCGAATGGCAGTAATGGTTCTGTCGTTTTGCTCCAACAGACATCTGTAACGGCCACTGGTTTGCCGAGTAACATTGGTCAAAATCAGCGAACCATCTGGAAGGACATCCACGCCTGACCCATGCATCCCATCTTGAACCCAGTATGTGCTTTCCTGTATGACAAAAATCATGCAATTACAAATGGTTACCTGATGAGGGGATATTGCCGAAACAAGAACAATTATGATAGAAAGCCACTATTATAAAAACAGTATCAGTATATTATTATACCATATCACACGGCCTCTCTAGCTGGGGTGAACAAGATGCAAGTTAACCGTCACCAAGGAAAGATACGATATGATCTCCATTGACCTAACCATGAAGTGTGACAACCTTCATTCATCTGACATCCGGATATCTTGGCTGTCAAGCATGTTGTAAGGGTTACCAGTGACTAAGTGCAAAGTATCATGATAAAATTAAGTTGTCCAGCAGACAAATTAGATTGGAACCAACACAGTAAGATTGATTCTGTCTCTTTTGTTGATATTTATCAGGGTTAATTACCAGGTTGGAAATGTTGAAACCTATATTATGCATGCAATCACAAACATGACAACACAGCACTTAAGTGTTATTGCCTGTTTTAATATTCCTTTTATGTTCATGCTTACAAACATTTATTCCAACTTCCTCCCATATGTCCAACATACCTATCTTTTTCTGAATGCTGTTTTACTGTAAGGAATAAAATACATACCTTTGTCAACATTATCCTTGAAGAGATCAAGTAATACAGCATATTACTGTAATGTTGGTTTCTACCATTTATTTTTCACATTGAGAAATTATCAGGAAAAATTACAGCATTAACCTAACATCTTTAATTACTAATATTAATGTATAGTGTCACTGTATCCAGCTATAACCTAGGTTACAAAATATAAGCTGACAACCTATTAAAGATTTCTTCATATCACACACAATGATAAAATTTTACTACAATATGTACAGTAAAAAATTTCTGCATGCTATACTTGAAAGGTGAAATCCTTTTATGACATCATTGTTAGGAGATACGACACACAAAACAGACTCTTAGTAAATTAAAAACTCTAATTTGGTTTACTTTCGAGACAATTCAAGTACAGTAATCTACTTAAAAGAGGGTTATACACAGATGACTGCAAAGAAATGAAATCCTGGAAGATCGGTACGAATTCATGTTCATCAATCAAAATGATACAATGTGAGTTGAGAACCCAGATTGTGCTGTATTTTCATTACCTCTGCCTATATTCTCAATGAAAGGTGTGAGGATGTTGCAGTCTGGAGGATCATTTTCAACTGTGGTGTCTGCACACTTCTGGCAGTAAAACTATGGAATGAATGATGGTGAATGCATTTTTTTTTTAGTAGCACACTCAGCTTACACACTGAGGTCAGTGGAAACACTGGAGTGTGTTCCTTTAAGACACCTGCTGTCCCTGTTCAACTATCAATAAGTAGGTACCTGGGTGTTAGCCGAGTGGCGTGGGTCGCATCCTGGGGAAGAAAATTAACCTAATTTGCAAATATGCTCTGCATAATCAGGGGCTTTCTATAAAGTATGTCACTGATGCTAGCTATGGTCTGTATATGTTGTGTCATGAACTTGTAGAAATAAAGATTATTACTGTGGTAATAAAATAAAATTACATAAAAAAAAAGCAACAAATCCTATACTTAAAAAAAAAAAAAAAAATGACAGCATGCCCATGCCCTTATCACCTGAATCCAATTCTTAAAATGCTGTATTTATAAAGAAAGCAAAATACAACTAGTATGAGTGTTCAAGCGTTCTTTTCAGAAAAAGTATATTCAAGTGAAATACTGGAATTTCTAAAATAAATGTTGCTAAAAGATGAAACATTTTTTATAGTGAGACCCTTGGACCTACTAGGCAAAAAAAAAAAACCTACACTCTTCAAACCAAATACTCATTCTTCAACACTGCTCTAACATGGTTTCTAGTATCCCAAGTTTCATCACATTCTTTGCATACTTTAACACTTTTGGAACCTCATCTGCATTTCCATCATTGTTACATTTATTAGAATTATCTTTATTATTGTATTATATTAACTTGGTAGAATGTTTATTAGGAATAGTTTTATTATGTTAAGGCTTTTTATACGAGAATCCACTCCTAAATGTTTTTTACATATTGCAGTACAGTAATACCATCTTCCCCAGTATACTCCAAATATATAAACCTTACATTCAATTTGCAATTCTAGCTTTCATTCTGCCCAAATTGCTGTGCATATTACAGGATGTTCAGTAGTATTATGCTCATTAAATAGCAACTGAATTTTTTTTTTTTACTATTCCCTTCCCATTACATTTATAGAACCAGCTTCTCAGCGTACCCAACACAGAAGAATATACGTTACTTGCTAACTTAGAAAAAAAAAATAGGTGTAGCTGTTTTAAAGTCACAGCAGAACAATGAGAGAGTCAAACTCTAGTGTCTTAATCTGTGGGTAACTTCCTGCAGGTGAAGGACATTACTCAGCATGAATGAATATTATTCTATTCATGGAGAAGAGCTGAACCCACATACGTACAGTGGACCCCCGAGTTACGATCATAATTCATTCCAGAAGGCTGCTCAAGTGCCATTACCGAACAAATTTTCTCCCTTAAGAAATAATGTCAAGTAGGTTAGTCCATTTCAGACCCCCAAAAATACTTACAAAAGCACTTACAATATTACACTTACATAATTGTACGATTTCCGAGGTGGTCGTAACTCGGGGGTCCACTGTAGGTCATAAAGTGTCTGGGAATGGGATATATTTAGGTTTGATCCAAGGAAGGAAAGGATAGCTCTAGTTACCTGGTTCAAGAATCCTTCACCAGCATTAAGATACCAACTTGAAAGGGTATAAAATCCAGATATTGTATTAATACTGTAACAAAGTTATTAAAGGGCTATACAAATGTTTTAAAGTTATGTTCTGTTAGTTTAGTAATGTACCAAA
Source organism: Cherax destructor (assembly GCA_009830355.1). Classification (NCBI taxonomy): domain Eukaryota; kingdom Metazoa; phylum Arthropoda; class Malacostraca; order Decapoda; family Parastacidae; genus Cherax; species Cherax destructor. The sequence continues at coordinate 37,508 of WNWK01014073.1, forward strand.
GTTAGGGCACCACATAAGGTTAAGTACTGTAACTTAATTATCCACCTCCACACCTGCTGACAATATACATGTAGTTGTCTCTCGATTACCAGGAATCACAATATATTGTCAATTTTTCGGTCCACATAATGACCCTTCAAAAATCCACTCACTGGATAGATGATTGGATGGTGTGACAAAATAATCTGTATCTGCAATAATGTTAAAAACGTAATATCAACTAAAATATGATGAATTATTGCACATTTCAATAAATAATAAACAAATATTAATTGCTAGAAATGCATTAGTCACTAAAATATTTATGCCATACTGTATACCAAACTGTATTTTGAACCTGCCAGTAATGGCACAGTGTTACTTTGCCTCATATTCAGTTCTACAAGGTATGCATCTCTTCCCTCACCTTACAAACAAGCTTTACCTGGGCTGTTACCAGCCAGTGGAAGGGAACAATGGTTGGATGGGATGTCAAGCTGAATACGAAGAACAGTACAGGTGTCCCTTGTTTATGCTCCAGATGTGTTCCAGGCTCTTGGCATCTTTACTAAGCTCACTCAGGCCACAAATAATTATGACTAAAGAGATCCTTCAATAGACTTAGCATATTTTGTTGATCACATATGGTAACTGTAAATCGCATATACAGAATTACCAATATTAACAAGACACTGCATAAAGTTAATCCTCACAAAGCAACAGAAACCTGTACTGTATTAGTATTCAACTGAACTAAATGGCTAAATTTTCCACATGTCAAAACTAAAATTCAAAATACCAAAGAATTAGAATAATGACAATTATCAGTGTTCCTCTGTATCTGTCTTGAATTCAACCTCAGAATCAAGAATGCCAAGAGTTTCATGACTCTCATTAAGTGCTATAACCATTATGCAAGCCTGAGAACACTGATACAGTACAGTATTTAAAGACAGACATTATACAAAACACGTGTATAAAACTGTATTCATTTTGACAAATGCTTACTACTGCAGGGCTCAATACACCTGAATTACAGTGAACCCCCGAGTAACGAGCAAAATTCATTCCAGAAGCCTGCTCAAGTGCCATTACCGAACAAATTTACTCCCTTAAGAAATAATGTCAAGTAGGTTAGTCCATTTCAGACCCCCAAAAATACACTTACAAAAGCATTTACAATACAGTGGACCCTCGGTTAACGAAAAAAATTCATTGCAAAAGCCTGCTCAAGTGCCATTACCGAACGAATTTACTTCCTTAAGAAAAAATGTCGTTTAGATTAGTCTATTTCAGACCCCCAAAAATACACTTCCACAAGCACTTACAATATTATACTTACATAATTGCACGATTTCCGGGGTGTTCGTTAACCGAGGGTCCACTGTATTATACTTACATAACTGTACGATTTCCGGGGTGCTCGTTACTCAGGGGTCCACTGTACAGCAGCAATATTTCAACTATGGCACATCAAATCCCACAGAACATAAATTATATTTCCTCATGCAGATCTATAAACATAGTGATGTGGCCAGCGTAATAAAAACCAAGTGGTGGTTAAAAAAAAAAAAATGCTTATATAAATAAAACTAGTAGTTAACTAGTAGTATACAGATACGTACATGGCAAAGGAAATAAAAAACCTTACATTTAGCTAATATCATATGACAAGAACATTTCTTATAGTATTTACTATATAATAAAATTACAATACAGTACATACCTCTGTGTTATCATGGCTGTGATGAAAGCAGGGTAAAGTTACATTGAAATGTTCATCAACAAAAATGGTATGTTCTTTATCATCACCGGGTAAATCTCGTCCAAAAGTTCCACACAGCACTATGGAAAAAGAAGATATTTCCATGTTAAATGTTTAACTATTGAAAAATAGGCAGCTATTTTTAAGCATTTACTGAAGTTTGAAACCAAGTAAATACAAAAGGCAGCATCACTATTATATATAATATACTCTATATTATATTAATGAAAACACTAAACTTAGATGTCATTCAGTGCTACACATCAATGGTGAGACTGATAAGAAAGGTGGGGGGTTGGTAAGTTTTTATTCAGGTTCAATAAGTTTAAATTTTTACAATTGTCTTGTATAATAATTTAGTTGTATTTTTATTATTACATTCATGAGGGAGTGCTAAACCCATGGAAGTGATATAGGGAAGGCAATCAGGTTTGATCCAAAAATGGGGAAATCAGATCCAATGCCTTAGATTAAGAGCCTCCCCCACTCACTGGCATCAAGGAGCTTCCCTTGATGGTAGATTGTGTATAAAATATGTTAGGATAAACCAAGTCAAACACTGACTTCTTTCCATTGAGAAAAGAACAATGGCAGATAGGAGAGGGAGAGATCAAAGCTGATGTAGCAATCAATGTCAGTTTAAAAATTGTAAAGAAAATCTGCATTAAAAATGTGAACATTAAAGAGGAGGCCAGACAATGAGTGTAAAAAGATGAAGAAAGTGTCTGAAAAGAAATCCATGTGCTCTTTCACAAATGGAAGGATCAATTGTAAAACACTGGATGGTCAGTATGACCGAACAATTCTGGTTTCAATGGCACTGGGCACTACTCCCAAGAAATGACCATGTTTGAGTCTAGTGTGACTAATGTACACACATACATACACACACACACGTGCGCACACAATCAAAATCAACGAAGTCAATAAAAAGTAACATAGAGCATAGAGGCGTTTAACTGCAGTGTCTGAGGAGCAAGTGATAAACTAGGAAGTCTAACCCAACTTAACCTAGGCAAGTATATTAACTATTTATCCAAAACCATACTAAAAAAGCCTTTGTGTTCCTTATGATGCTGGTAAGTTAGAAGCCTGTACAATAACAAAAATTGAAATAACTAATAATAAAAGATTAAAAACAAGTTTAATATAAAAATTCTCCATATTAAATTTAAAATTCAAGTCTATTTTATGGTTTATGTACATCATTTGACACTCTTTCCTTACTAAGTTTATTAGTCAGCCATATAACAGACTAGTAAGGCATATAATTAATAAATTAACTACAGTCAATAATTAAGTCATATAAACAGGTGAAAATTAGTGGTCTATTTTAGTTTACATTATTTGACACTCTTATCTTACTAAGTTGATTAGTCAACGATACAGCAGACTGATAAGACATGTAATTTATAAATTAATTATAGCCAATAGTTACATATTAACTATAGACAATAATTAGTCAAATAAAGAGTTGGTGAAAAAGGGTGGAGCAGCCTTTGTCTGGTGGGAAGTTATAAACCTCGAGAACTGCGACATCTTCTTCACAAACCTCGCATTAAATAGAGTAACATGAAAATAGCCTTAGTGACCATGTCTTCATGTTTGAGAGGAATAATCCTTGAGAGAGTCACTTCAGTACAACATTGTAGTGGTTGGTCGCCACCTTGGTCGTCACCTCCGCCGCGGAGCACACCACACCCAGCGAACAAACACAAACAAACAAGTTGATTTTCCAAAATGACTCATTGTATATAAGACACAATAATGATCACAGGCTTTGTGTGTTTTGGGCAGACGTAGGATTATACATGCATGCATACATACATACACACACACACTATTATAATATATATATATATATATATATATATATATATATATATATATATATATATATATATATATATATATATATTATATATTTATTTACTACAAGTACATGTACATGGTATACAGGCCTAGCTGACATCAGTGACATTACTATATAAAGTCCCTTGTTATGCTGAGCATTTCAGGCAGATTAGGTCAGTGTCCTGGGATGCGACTCATACCAGTCGACTAACACCCAGGTACCCATTTTACTGATGGGGAACATAGACAACAGGTGTAAAGAAACACGCCCAATGTTTCTGCCCTGGCTGGGAATCGAACCCAGGCCCTCGCCGTGTGAAGCGAGAGCTTTAGCCACCAGGCTAAAGCTATGTATGTATGTATGCATGCATATAATATATATATATATATATATTATATATATATATATATATATATATATATATATATATATATATATATATATATATAGACAGAATACATCAATGGAAAACATGAACATGAATAAAATGGTACATCAAAGATTATAATCTCCTCCAGCTCCTCCGAAGCCGGACGCGAGCCAAGTATGCAGCATGCGTTTCCCCTCTGGATGGCCACGCTGAGACGCTGGAACATGAACGTGGCTGCCCTTGGGTCCCTGGTGGTGTCGATGAGTCTGGAACACAGTTCTTTAAGGAAACGTGTTGCATTTTTCCCCACGCTCCCAAGGTCTCTGATCCCACTGGGACAAATTGATACTGTTGGCTTATGTCCCTGTACTTGCCGATCTTGTACTCCTCTCTGTGGTCAGCAGCTCCTTCCTGTCGCCCGACACTGTGATGGATGTAGGTGTCAGCCAGTGTCGACACACAGGTATAATCCCATGCTAAGAGCTTGCCATTCTTCCAAGGATAGATGGTGATCCCGTCGGGGCGGTTTGCTGGGTTGTGGGCGTTGTTGGCTGCTAGTGATCGAGGCTCTCTCGGCTGGGCACCAAGCTGTAGCGAGGGTTCTCTTTATGATGTCGTTGACCTCATTGTGTCTTGCATGCCAACCCTTGGTTTTAGAACAGTTAAGACCATGTAGACCATATTGGTCGACTTGCGCATATATATATATATATATATATATATATATATATATATATATATATATATATATATATATATATATATATATATATATATATTATATATATATATATATATATATATATATATATATATATATATATATATATATATATATATATATATATATATATATATATATATATATATATATATATATATATATATATATATATATATATATATATATATATATATATATATATATATATATATACATTAGTGTGACCTAATTAATGTCTGCATAAATACGTAACTTTATACGACTGTAACCACATATAAACATGTGAATAATTCATTACTCCAAAAGAAATAAGCCACTTTGACTTTTTTTGGAGTTATCCTAGATAATTTACACTATGTATGATAATTATACTTATGTGTACCTGTGCCTAAATAAACTTACTTAATTACGTGTTCAGCTGTCAAAAATTTTGCTGTCTAGTCCCTGAACCCATTATCAGATGACCAAGAGCTCCAGCTGTGGGTCAGGAAACACTTGTCCTGTTTCCTCACACACATTACTTAACCTAATGAAAATAAGTCACTCCAATGGAAATAAGTTGCTTTATCTGACTTTCTTGGGTTATTCTAAGTAAGCTACACATATGCTGTTATGTATGATAATTTATGTAACTATATATGTGTATCTGTAGCTGAATAAACTTACTAATGTTAGATGAAAACTTATATATGACAATGTAAGACGGTATATCCTTTTGAAAATACATTATGCTAGTGTAAATTTATTCAGGTATAAGTACACATACATGCAGTTACATAAACTGTCATACATAGCCGCATATGTTAGGTTACCTAGGATAACCCCCAAAAAAGTCAAAGTGACTTATTTCCATAGGGGGCTTTCTTTTGTGCCTAACAATGTTTCATTACATGTAAACTACATTATGTATTTGTATATTGCAGAAAAGAAATAAATTATTTGCATTTGTATTTGAAACACGTAAATAAAAAACTTTAGGTACAGGTACACATAGTACAATTATCATACGTCTAAATTACCTAGAATAACCCAAAAAAAGTCAAAGTGACTTATTTCCATTGAGTAAGTACGTTTACTCAGGTATACACAAATACTGTTACATACATTATACGTAGCAGCATACGTGTAGACAACCTAGGATAACACAAAAAAGTCAGACAAAGTGACTTATTTTCACTGGGGTGAATTAATATATAGTATTGCATCCTATCCGTTCTCAAATATGCTGTAATCAGATTTGTCTGAAATTATATTGGTTTCACCGTTTTACTGTTTAAAGGTATATTTTGTAAAATTATACTTAAAAACAATTAAAGGCCATTAAAACTGATCGATATGATTATAATTTCATTTCAATTTTTACTATTATGTAACCACCTACTCACCCTAAACTAAATACATACTCATACTGTAAATTACTCTCAAAAATGCTCAATGTTATTTTCCTTAAAATAACTTAAATTTTTACTATTATATTACCATCCTACTAAACACTTGTTACAATGTAATATCATCATATTGTATTTTGAACAATGTATTATCATCATATTGTAATTTGAACGATCTAATAAGACAAACTCACTCAATTTCTCTAATATTAATGTTCATAGTCTATAAGTCATTAGATTAAGCTGCCCCTAATGCCATGGCATGCCAGTGGCTCTCCTTGCACTTCAATTTATGATTATAATAACATAACCTATGTAAACTAGCAATGAAATAAAATTTGTATTTGTATTTTGTCTTGACCTTCGGTTTGTTCATTGGGAGAAGTGTGAGTCAGGTGTGGTCGCTGCTCCGGTCCAGCCTGACCACCTTCCTACAGCTGAGAGAAACGTCTTGTGAGGTTGTGAGAAACATCTTGTGAGGAAAAACGACAGTAACATAATCTGGAAGGAAGGCCAGATGGTGGGGGATAACTACTCATGGTTGTGGAATAACTCCATCACTCGTGAAGCTGTCAGGTGCCCCAAGAAAGTAGCAGAACTTCTCTGGACGGATCGTAAGGTGAAGCATCTCAATACTTATCTCGATTCTCTTACTGTTACCACCTTAGTCATCACCACCCACCCACTCATCACTACTACTTTACTTATCACCATGTCATTCATCACTACTACCTTATCACCATGTCATTCATCACTACTACCTTATCACCATGTCATTCATCACTACTACTTTACTTATCACCATGTCATTCATCACTACTACCTTATCACCATGTCATTCATCACTACTACCTTATCACCATGTCATTCATCACTACTACCTTATCACCATGTCATTCATCACTACTACCTTATCACCATGTCATTCATCACTACTACCTTATCACCATGTCATTCATCACTACTACTTTACTTATCACCATGTCATTCATCACTACTACCTTATCACCATGTCATTCATCACTACTACCTTATCACCATGTCATTCATCACTACTACCTTATCACCATGTCATTCATCACTACTACCTTATCACCATGTCATTCATCACTACTACCTTATCACCATGTCATTCATCACTACTACCTTATCACCATGTCATTCATCACTACTACCTTATCACCATGTCATTCATCACTACTACCTTATCACCATGTCATTCATCACTACTACCTTATCACCATGTCATTCATCACTACTACCTTATCACCATGTCATTCATCACTACTACCTTATCACCATGTCATTCATCACTACTACCTTATCACCATGTCATTCATCACTACTACCTTATCACCATGTCATTCATCACTACTACCTTATCACCATGTCATTCATCACTACTACCTTATCACCATGTCATTCATCACTACTTCCTTATCACCATGTCATTCATCACTACTACCTTATCACCATGTCATTCATCACTACTACCTTATCACCATGTCATTCATCACTACTACCTTATCACCATGTCATTCATCACTACTACCTTATCACCATGTCATTCATCACTACTACCTTATCACCATGTCATTCATCACTACTACCTTATCACCATGTCATTCATCACTACTACCTTATCACCATGTCATTCATCACTACTACCTTATCACCATGTCATTCATCACTACTACCTTATCACCATGTCATTCATCACTACTACCTTATCACCATGTCATTCATCACTACTACCTTATCACCATGTCATTCATCACTACTACCTTATCACCATGTCATTCATCACTACTACCTTATCACCATGTCATTCATCACTACTACCTTATCACCATGTCATTCATCACTACTACCTTATCACCATGTCATTCATCACTACTACCTTATCACCATGTCATTCATCACTACTACCTTATCACCATGTCATTCATCACTACTACCTTATCACCATGTCATTCATCACTACCTTGTAATAATAATAGTAATTATCTTTATTTCTAGATGTAAATGATACAACTTACACAGACCTAGTTGACATCATTTACATACTATATAGAAAGCCCATGGTTATCCAGAGCATTTCGAGCAAATTAGGTTAATTTTTGCCCCAGGATGCGACTAACACCCAGGTACCTACTTCCTGCTAGATGAACAGTGACAGCAGGTGTCTCATGAAATCACGCCCAATGTTTCCCCCCGTACCGGGGATCAAACCATGGACCTCAATGTGTGAACTGAGTGCACTACCAACCCAGCTACTTACCACCATGTCACTCATTACCATTACCTTACATATCATCATGCCACTCATCACCACTTTCTCTCTTATCAGCAAGCCGCTCGTCATGTCAGTCATCACCTCACTACCACACTTAATCACCCTGTAAGTTTAGATGCAGTTACATATAAGTAAAGTTACACATATTTAGGTGATTACAATGATTATACATAGTAACATACGTGTGAATTACCCAGGATAACCCATCATGGTAACTCAACCACCTCACTAGTCACCAAGTAGACCTCTTTTATCACTGTCACTCAGCACTCTCTTAACATTGTCACTCATCACTACCTCACTTATCCCTGTCACTCATCACTATGTCACTTATCACTGTCACTCATCACTACCTCACTTATCACTATTACTCATCACTATCTCACTTATCACTGTCACTCATCACTACCTCACTTATCACTGTCACACATCACTACCTCACTTATCACTGTCACACATCACTACCTCACTTATCACTGTCATGCATCACTACCTCACTTATCACTGTCACTCATCACTACCTCTCTTGTTACCACCCCCTCTCTTGTCACCACTATTGTCACACCTTGCTTGTCACACCCTCTCTTGTCACCACTATTGTCACGCCTTGCTTGTCACCACCTCTTTTGTCACTACTATTGTCACGCCTTGCTTGTCACCACCTCTCTTGTCACGCCTTGCTTGTCACCACCTCTCTTGTCACGCCTTGCTTGTCACCACCTCTCTTGTCACGCCTTGCTTGTCACCACCTCTTGTCACACCTTGCTTGTCACCACTATTGTCACACCTTGCTTGTCACCACCTCTCTTGTCACCACTATTGTCACACCTTGCTTGTCACCACTTCTCTTGACACTACTATTGTCACGCCTTGCTTGTCACCACCCCTCTTGTCACCACTATTATCACACCTTGCTTGTCACCACCTCTCTTGTCACTACTATTGTCACACCTTGCTTGTCACTACCTTTCTTGTCACGCCTTGCTTGTCACCACCCCTCTTGTCACCACTATTATCACACCTTGCTTGTCACCACCCCTCTTGTCACCACTATTATCACACCTTGCTTGTCACCACCTCTCTTGTCACTACTATTGTCACACCTTGCTTGTCACTACCTTTCTTGTCACCCCTTGCTTGTCACCACCTCTTCTCACCACCACCACCACAACTAATGAGTATTCCTCAATGTTACACATTGAAAAGAATGAGGAATAGGTCATTACAGCTAAATAAATCAGAAAGTCTACTAAGTGTGTGGATTGAAAAACAAAGATGTTCCACTTGATGGACTTGTTATTAGGAAAAAAGTCTTTTCATACTATGTATAAAACTGAGGGAGGTGGAAGGACAGTTAAAAAATGAGTACCTATTTAGTCTGGTCAATTTAACTGGTTTAGAGTGTGCGGTGGGCTGTATAAAGAACTGTGGGGTAAAACAAACCAGCAGCGTATGGCAGAATACCTGAGCACTTCACTGCAGCTATCAACTAATGAACTACATCAACATCCCAAGATGCCCAATCTTCATCACATCATCCCCAACCCTCGGGAGAGTAGGCCAAAGCCACCCTCTTAACTCACTTTAGAATGTGAAGGTAAATGCCGTATGGTATTATTATAACCATTTTATAGCTACATGTACTCTTTCTTTTAACTGTGTGAACCTCACTAGAGTTCAAGTATTTCCACACAGCATACATACTCATCTATAAAATTAGCATTATGATAGTAAAAAAAATTATTATTTTTGGATGTTTAAGGAACATAACCCTATTTTTCCCCATACGTTTTAAAAGTCCATCAGTCACAGAAATAATTTTTGGTGCAGTTTTCAAGAATGCAACCCATACTGATTATGAATGTCCACTGATAATACTGTACACTAAAACAAAATTATGCCCTTCCTTTACTGCATCTCACCCTACACTGCTGCTGACACCACAGCTGCTGGTAATGCTGCTGTTTCCACTGACATCTGCCTTGCCTGATTTATAACCTCCAGCTTGGATTGAATTCTGGATATGGTTTGGAATGCAGCTACTTATTATGTATTGTGGTTATGTTCTTTGTAATGTGTAGATACTGTACCTTAGTTCCAGTAGCAACAGCTGGTACTAATTATTGCACATTGTCTCATTTTCTGCATTTCCTGTTGTTGGTAGCAGCTTATTAATGTTAGCAAAATGGTCTCAGAATGTTACTGGTGTTGCAGAGGATGTACAGACGGTTGTAATTCCCATTGAGCATTTATGGAGCTCAATATAGGAAGTAGTTTTAAAAAAAAATCAGAAAATTATTTTATATTTTTCTTTGTTTTCAGAGCAATATTAATCAAGTAGTTACAAAAGTTTCATCAGATATGCTGAACATTCCCTCGTATGCACGATGGTTCATTCGCATTGCTGGAATTTCAGGCGCTACAGCTGTTGCACTTGGCGCATATGGTGCTCATGGTGAGTAAAGGCAGTAATTTTTATTTCAGATTCTGTTTACTACAGTAATACAGTTTTCCCTTCAAGGAGGTCACCTTGATGCTGAGATGAAGGGCTCTTGATACAAAGAATTGGAGCAATCCTCCTATTGCTTAAATCAACCCTGATTACCTTCCTTTCCCAAATAATATAATAATGTTATATCTGTGTATTTTTATGTACAGTTATTATGGTGTGATTTTCACTAACATACACACTTGAGTAACTGTGCAGTATATTTCCAAAGACTTGAATTTTACAAGTCCTAATGACTATCCATTTGAGTAAGAGTAACTTTAAGTCTAATGTATAAACATTATAATTTGCTGATCCTATTTATTTATCCCTTAAGAAAGATATGGATAAATGAGTTAGAAGATAAGATTTTGTTCGGATTTTTAACCCCGGAGGGTTAGCCATCCAGGATAACCCAAGAAAGTCAGTGCGTCATCGAGGACTGTCTGTCTTATTTCCATTGGGGTCCTCAATCTTGTCCCCCAAGATGCGACCCACACCAGTCGACTAACACCCAGGTACCTATTTGCTGCTAGGTGAACAGGACAATAGGTGTAAGGAAACGCGTCAAAATGTTTCCATCCCGCCGGAAATCTGTTTGTATGTGTATGCATGTATGTGTATGTTAACTATAAAGAATTAAGTATTTCTGTTTTACTCCCTCAGTGTTTTACCGACGAGAATATCCTGAGGAACTGAAGCAGGTGTATGAAACTGCTAACCGGTACCACTTTCTACACACTCTCGCCTTACTTGGTGTTCCTCTTTGTAGACGACCCAAACTGGTTAGTGTGAATTTTAATTAAATGCTTAAGATTGAATTCATATTGTTGTATAAAAATGAAAATGTTTTCCATGAAATAGTACTGTACTATTTAGTCCATAGTTTAGTTCCATAATTCTGTAATAATTTAAAACAAATTTTAATTTTGAAATGTACACAACTGTTGCAAAATTAGGTGACATTTCGGTTATGCAGAGCATTTTGGGCAGACTAAAACTAGAGCGTAAACCTATTTGACAATGTATAATTGAAATTAAAATTAGTTGAATGCTAAGTTCATAATTAAGTTGTCTGAAGACAAGGTTATTAAATGTACACTAATTACTGTGTTAAATAACAAATACTCTGTTCTGTATGTTAAAGTAGCAATGGCAAAATGGATAAGTAATGGGAAACAGCATTGACAATTTTTGTTAAACAGTACCATAATAATTATTTGCAATAGAAATGTTTTTGTGCATGTTAAATTTTTTCACTTGTGGTTATTACTACATTCTTGTGAGGATGGGGGAAGGGGCTTGCACTAAACCCATAGTTATACAATGCCTGGGGGAATGGGAGATATTCAGATTTGATCCAAGGAAGGGAAGCACAGGTCCAGGTCCTTAGATCTAAGAGCCCCTCACAGGCATGAAAGAACCTTCCTTGAGAAGTTGCAGTTGTAGTGAAGCTCCATATATCTGAAGCAAATGGATAATGGTAGTTCATAGTTTTCACTTGTAAACTGTACCTTCTTTGACATAAGATGACATAAAGATGACTTGGCTTAAGATTCAAAATTTTCATTTCCAGCCATTCATAGTTGGGATTGATTTAAGGAAGGGAAAGGTAGCTCCAATTCCTTAGATCAAAACATGCACCCTTGAAGGGATTTGTCTGTGTAAATCTTTACAATGGGACCCTTTTTTATTGTAATTGTACATTGTCTTGTTGGAGAGCTATCACGAAACTAATTTTAAAAGTTCCTTTTATTTTTATGAACATTCTCCTCAAGGGTGGTGTCTTGATGCCAGTGAGGGATCGTGATCTGATGAATTGCCCTATTCTGCCTTTTCTTGGATTAACCCTATGGGTACTGAATGAACCCTATGGGTTTACCAAATGGGCACTGATGTAATGTGGTGGTAATAGGATCAACCTATACTACTAGATTTTTCACAATTATTATTATAATCATAACTAAGCGCTGTACCTGCAAGGGTCATACAGCGCTGTACATTTTTGGTAAAGTTTTATAGTTTTGTACCTCATTATATAGCCATCTCAAATGTTATTTTGTGCCTCAGCATACTCAAATCAAGGCTTCAAGTGGAAATATTTAATGTGTGTTATAACCACTGGAAATGTAGAAAATGTGATCACAAGTTTAACTGATACTTGCCTTTGCTACAAATTAGTAATTATTATCACACAAGATTGATAAAATTCTTATGAACATGACTTAGTCATACAGTACCTTGGGGTAATGGGTTTCTTAAATCATAAGCCCAACACTCATGTCAAGGAACCTCCCTTGAAAGAACTATTAAAGATGTACATGCACACAGATATACTTGATGCAATAAATATAGAAATATGCTGTTTCCATTTACTGTATCAAGTCTTTCTTTCTTTCAACACGTCGGCCGTTTCCCACCGAGGCAGGGTGGCCCAAAAGGAAACAAAAGTTTCTCCTTTTACATTTAGTAATATAGACAGGAGAAGGGGTTACTAGCCCCTTGCTCCCGGCAATTTAGTCGCCTCTTACGACACACATGGCTTACGGAGGAAGAATTCTGTTCCACTTCCCCATGGAGAGAAAATAAGAAACAAGAACTAGTAAGAAAATAGAAGAAAACCCAGAGGGGTGTGTATATATATGCTTGTACATGTGTAGTGTGACCTAAGTGTAAGTAGCAAGATGTACCTGAAATCTTACATGTTTATGAGACAGAAGAAAAGACACCAGCAATCCTACCATCATGTATGCCTTTTTTTTTTTATCTTGTTTACTATATTCTTATACACATTGTAATGTAGCATTTTTTTTTCCCAACAGGCTGGAGCATTATTTGTAGCTGGAACAGCAATCTTTTGTGGCACTTGCTATTACTATGCCTTGACAGGATCTAAGAATGTCAGACAATATACCCCATATGGTGGAATGTTACTGATTGTTGGCTGGTTGTCCATGGTGCTTTAAAAGTCATATGAACATTTTGTATATTTGTAAAAGTAGCCTATCAGAATGTCTTGAATTAGGCATTTAAAGAGAGTATTACATTTATAAATAAAACATGAATTATTATATTTACACATTACGTGGTTTATAGTTTAGTGTAGTGCCTTCAGCGTGCAACCAAAGGACCCAGGTTTAATCCTGGGGCGAGTGGAGATATTGAGCATGTATCTTAAACTTGTTGACCCTGTTCACTTACCAGTAAATAGATACCCAGGGGTTAGTCAGTTGTTGTGGGTTGCAAGACCTGGGCTTTGAAATGAGCTCAGGTTGAATAACTTTACCTGTAAATGCATTTTTTTTTTTAAAGTGCACACAGTATATATATCCTCCAAGCTACTAACTGTTGTACATCTGGTCATTCAAAATTGACACTAATGTAGTGAGCTAATATTGCTTTTGTTTTCTAAATTCTGTTAATTTGATCAGAATAAGAAATTGGTTATACAAAGTAACATTTACTTTTTAGGTACAGTGGTACCTCGGTTAACGATATTTTTTCATTCCAGAATGCTGTTCAAGTGCCATTACCAAACGAATTTATCCCCATAAGGAATAATGTAAAATAGACTAGTCCTTTTAGACTCCCAAAAATACACTTACAAAAGCATTTAAAAAAATAAACTTAAATAAAAGGGCGTAGTTTGGGGACCATCGTTAACTGAGGTACCACTGTATTACTTAAAAATTATTGTTTCTTATGTTCAGTTTTAATTAGATTGCAACACTCCTCTCTATAATCAGCTTCTTATTGTTTACTATAAAAGTATATACAAATTAAAGTATTTTATAACTAGTATAGTTGTTTCACTTAATGCCAGCTGAATGCTTAAACCTTTATAATCCATCATACACACTACCTATTTAAATGAAGATTACAAATTTCATGAACAGCTTTAGGCCAGTATAGGCCACTCATTGTTGATACGAATACTGTGCTATATAACAATTTTCAACAGTTTTATATATGTACAGTGGACCCCCGGATTACGTCATTATTTCGTTCCAGAATGCTGTTCAAATGCCGTTACCGAACGAATTTGTTCCCATAAGGACCTCTTTAAGGGGGGCTCCTTGTCGTGGTAAAGAGGCTATCGGTCTGAGGAATTGGACCTCTTGGTCTTAGTCCTCAGACCGAACCTAATTACCCCCCAATCCCCCCTCCCTTTTCCCATCTTCCCCATCCTCCCTTTTCCCTTTCCTCCTCCTCCTCCTCCTCATCCCTCCCTTATTTCCTTCCCAGTTTTGCCCTGGGAGCTTCTCTCCTCAGACATTCTAGTTCCTAGGTAGGGGAAGGGTATCGTAGTCCATCCCATCTGTTGAGGTCCTTGGCGGTGGTAGTTTGCCGTGGAATCTGATTGCTCGGGGATGTCCTTATCCTCCTCGTCACCCGGTGGTTTTGGTATCTTTTCGGGCGACGGGTGTAATTTGGAGGCCACCTT
>WNWK01014074.1:0-52814 GCA_009830355.1 Cherax destructor
TTCCTAACATCTCTGTGACTCACCCTGAGTCTTCAACGTGTGTCCCCATTTTTGCTTGTCCCACTCTGGAACATTCTGTCTCTGTCCACTTTGTCAATTCCTCTCAGTATCTTATATGTTGTTATTATGCCCCCCTATCTCCCCGATTTCTCCAGTGTCGTCAGGTCGATTTCCCTTAACCCTCTCCTCTGGGACATACCCCTTAGGCGGGACTGGTCTTGTTGCAAACCTTTTGCACTTTCTGAAGCTTCTTCACGTGCTTGGCTAGGGGGGTGGGTTCCAAACTCCCTTTGCTTCTCCAGTATGGGCTAACGTAAACAGAGTGGGGTCCTGAACGACTCTTTATTAAGATTGGTCTGTTCTTAGGTTTGATAGGCGCCTATGCTGCAGCGGTTTTTTTGGTTGATGTGCCCTCGGGATGTACCTGGGGGTTTTCTCCCCCAGGTCTTTTTCCTTGATTGGGGGTTTGCAGTCTCTGGCCCCTAAACTGTCTCCGTCCGGTCTTCTTTGCCCTTCCTAATCTTCATGACTTTGCACTTGGTGGGGTTGAACTCCAGGGCCAATTGCTGGCCCCAGGCTTGGAGCCTGTCAGATTCCTTTGTAGTTCTGCCTGGCCTGTTGTTAGGGTGTGTTTGTGTGTTAGTTGTTACCATTTTGTCCAAGGACATGTCGTTTGGGGCACTGGGCCTGTTGTGTGTGTGTGTGTGTGTGTGTGTGTGTGTGTGTGTGTTCTGTGTGTGTGTGTGTGTGTGTGTGTGTGTGTGTGTGTGTGTGTGTTTTAAGGAAACACTTCGAAATGTTTCGCCCCCCAGTGAACGGGCCCTCCGTGCGTGAAGGGGGGCTTTAGCCACCATGTTATCGGGGCGTGTATGTGTGTGTACTCACCTAATTGCGGTTGCAGGGGTCGAGACTCAGCTCCTGGCCCCGTGTGTGTGTGTGTGTGTTACTCACCTATTTGTACTCACCTATTTGTGGTTGCAGGGGTCGAGTCATAGCTCTGGCCCCGCCTCTTCACTGATTGCTACTAGGTCCTCTCTCTCCCTGCTCCATGAGCTTTATCAAACCTAGTTTTAAAAAACTATGTATGGTTCCTGCCTCCACTATCGCTTTCTAAGCTATTCCACTTCCTGACAACTCTATGACTGAAGAAATACTTCCTAACATCCCTTTGACTCATAGGAGTCTTCAACTTCCAATTGTGACCCCTTGTTTCTGTGTCCCCTCTCTGGAACATCTTGTCTCTGTCCACCTTATCTATTCCTCGCAGTATTTATATGTGTTATCATGTCTCCCCTAACCCTCCTGTCCTCTAGTGTCGTCAGGCCGATTTCCCTTAACCTTTCTTCGTAGGACAATCCCCTTAGTTGCAAACCTTTGCACTTTCTCTAATTTCTTGACGTGCTTGACCAGGTGTGGGTTCCAAACTGGTGCTGCATACTCCAGTATGGGCCTGACGTATATGGTATACAGAGTCTTGAATGATTCCTTAGGAGGTATTGGAACGCTATTCTTAGGTTTGCCAGCCGCCCGTATGCTGCAGCAGTTATCTGATTGATGTGTGCCTCAGGAGATGTGCTCGGTATTATACTCACCCCAAGATCTTTTTCTTTGAGCGAGGTTTGCAGTCTTTGGCCACCTAGACTATACTCTGTCTGCGGTCTTCTTTGCCCTTCCCCGATATTCATGACTTTACATTTGGCAGGGTTAAATTCAAGGAGCCAGTTACTGGACCAGGCTTGCAGCCTGTCCAGGTCTCTTTGTAGTCCTGCCTGATCCTCGACTGATTTGATTCTTCTCATTAACTTCACATCATCTGCAAACAGGGACACTTTGAGTCTATCCCTTCCGTTATGTCATTCACATATACCAAAAACAGTACAGGTCCTAGGACTGACCCTTGTGGAACTCCACTCGTCCAGGTGCCCCTCTGACATCTCGTCACGTACCATGACTCGTTGTTGCCTCCCTGTCAGATTTCTCTGATCCATTGCAGGGGCTTTTCCTGTTAGTGTGCCTGTTCCTCTAGCTTTTGCATTAACCTCTTGTGAGGAACTGTGTCGAATGCTTTCTTGCAGTCCAAAAAAATGCAGTCTATCCACCCCTCTCTCGTGTCTTCTTCTGTTACCTTGTCCTAAAACTCCAGTAGGTTTGTGACAAAGATTTCCTTCCCTGAAACCGTGCTGGTTGTCGTTTATAAGCGTGTTCTTTCTAGGTGCTCCACCACTCTCCTCCTGATGATCTTCTCCATGACTTTGCATACTATACACGTCAGTGACTTCAGGTCTGTAGTTTAATGCCTGTGTCTGTCTCCTTTCTTAAAAATTGGGACTACATTTGCCATCTTCCACGCCTCAGGTAGTTGCCCAGTTTCAATGGATGTGTTGAAGATTTGTGTTAGTGGGACACACAACATCTCTGTCCCTCTCTAAGGACCCACGGAGAAATGTTGTCCGGTCCAGCCCTTTTGGGTATCGAGTTCACATAGCAGCTTCTTCACCTCCTCCTCGGTTGTGTATTTCATCCAGCACTTGTTGGTATACCTCCCTATTCTGAATTCCTGGAGTCCTACCTGTCTCCTGTGTAAATACTTCTTTAAATCTCATGTTGAGCTCCTACATACCTCTTGGTCGTTTATTTGAACTCCCCCCCTTCCTTTCTCAGCCTGATTACCTGGTCCTTGACTGTTGTTTTCCTCCTGATGGGCTATACAACAGCTTCGGTCAGACTTGACTTTTGATGCTATATCATTTTCATTTTTGTCCTGAGCCTCCCTTCTTACCTGTGCATATTTCGTTTCTGGCTCTTGGCTAATCTCTTTATTTTCCTGGGTCCTTTGTCTTCTGTACTTTTCCATTCTCTATTACACTTATTTTTTCCTCCCTACACCTCTGGGTGAACCAAGGACTCGTTCTGGTCTTCCCATTACTTCTGTTTTCCTTGGGACAAACCTCTCCTCTGCCCTTTGCATTTGGTTGTCACATATTCCATCATTTCTTTTACTGGTTTTTCCCGCCAATTCTCTCTCCCACTGAACGTCTTGTAGGAAGTTCCTCATGCCTGTGTAGTCCCCCTTTTGTAGTTTCGTTTCTCCTTTCCTATTCCTGCTTCCCTCTCCACTTGTAAACTCAACTATATAATCAAAACACAGAACCAAATGATCACTAGCTCCAAGGGGTCTTTCATACGTGATATCCTCGATGTCCGAACTACTCAAGGTGAATACTAGGTCCAGTCTTGCTGGATCATCCCCACCTCTCTCTCTGGTAGTGTCTCTAACATGTTGATGCATGACGTTTTCCAGTACCACATCCATCATCTTGGCTCTCCATGATTCAGGACCCCCATGGGGCTCTAGGTTTTCCCAATCAATCTCTTTGTGATTGAAATCACCCATAACTAGTAACTTTGCTCTCCCCATGTGGGCTCTTCTGGCTACCTCGGCTAGTGTGTCTACCATTGCTCTGTTGCTCTCGTCGTATTCTTCTCTTGGCCTCCTGCAGTTCTGTGGTGGGTTGTACATTACAGCAAATTACCACCTTATGGCCCTCAGACTGAATTGTTCCTACTATGTAGTCCCTTTCACCCATTCCATCCATTCCTTCCACTTCCTCAAATCCCCACCTGTTCTTAATGAGCAGTGCAACTCCTCCTCCCCCTCTGCTCCCTCTATCTTTCCTGAGGATTTGATATCCGGGTGGGAAGATTGCATCTGTTATCATCCTGGTGAGTTTCGTTTCTGTGAGTGCTATTATGTCTGGGGATGTCTCCTTTATTCTTTCATGCCACTCCTCACATTTATTTGTTATACCATCTGCATTTGTATACCAAACCTTTAACTTCTTTTCTAAAACCGTAGTCTGGGGGGTATGTTGGGGTTGGGAAAGTGGGAGATTTGATGGGGAACTATGGGTGGTTGGTGTGAAGGTGGAGTTTGTAATGAGGTGGGTGGAATCATTGGGTATGGCATGTGTGTTTTGGGTTAGGTTGTTTGGTTGCATTGGGGTTGTCCAGGTTGGGGAACATCTGAAGGTGGTTGTATTAGAGCTTCCTCCTGAGTCTGGGTTCTCCTGTCCATCTCTCTTTCCTCCTTTTGTCTCTGTACCCTCTCTTTCAGTTTCTGTCTTTCTTCCCGTGTTCTGTCGCGGTCGAGATACAATTTCCGGTACTCTGACATATCCCTTAGTCTTGCTTTCTCCTGCAGGATCCTGTTTCGAGTCAATTCTGCTTTGAAAATTACTTTGACTGGCCGGATTCTTCCTCTTGCAAATCCCCCTATTCTCAGAAAATTTGCCAGCTGGGTCATGTCATCTTCTCCTATTGCTTTCATGATGTTTTCAATCGCATTTTTCTCCCCTTGTCTTCTTGCTTCATAAGTTTCCCCTTCAGCTTCCTGGAGCCCATAAACAAAGACTGATCTCTCTCTTTCATTCTCCCACTGCCTATCCCTATGTAACCCCTGATTCGATTTAGTTGCCTCCATTGAAGCTTTCCTTTCTTCAATCTCTTCACTGTCTGTTATCCCTTTGCCCAGTGGCCTGTCGCTTTCCCTTCTTAACTTTCCCTGTGCACTGCTGTGGTCTGTTAGGGCTTCTACATATAGCTTAGCTCTCCCTTTTACTACACTCCCCTCGATTGTTCCTGATGTGATCCTCTCTTTCTCTCAGGCTCCACGATGGTCTGGTATAGCCTCTGCATACAGTTTCACTCCGTTCTCTACAGTCCTCTTCTTTGTGACTGAGGTAGCAGTTTCTGATACCATGTCCACATTGCTTTTTAGTTCTTTAGGCTGTTTCAAATTTTTCAGTTCTTCTTCTAATCTCTGTATCTTAGCCTCTGCTGTTGTGACTTGCTTTTCCCACTTCCTGCTTTCTGCAGCTATCCTCTCCTCCATTATCTTGCTTTCTGCAGCTATCCTCTCCTCCATTATCTTACTTTCTGCAGCTATCCTCTCCTCCATTTTCATGCTAAGCTCCTCTAGCTTCCTTCCCCACTCATGTTCCCTTTTCATGAGCTCTGCTGCCCAGTCTTCCTTTGCAGACTCATCCTCCAGTGTGTGTGTGTGTGCGTGTGTGCGTGTGCCTGTGTATGTGTATGTGAGGTACTATGGAGGGATGGTACCCCGTGGGGTTTGATAGGGACTGGTACCTGAGTGACTTACATAGGGGCTGGTACCTGGGTGACTTACATAGGGGCTGGTACCTGAGTGACTTACATAGGGGCTGGTACCTGGGTGACTTACATAGGGGCTGGTACCTGGGTGACTTACATAGGGGCTGGTACCTGAGTGACTTACATAGGGGCTGGTACCTGAGTGACTTACATAGGGGCTGGTACCTGGGTGACTTACATAGGGGCTGGTACCTGAGTGACTTACATAGGGGCTGGTACCTGAGTGATTTACATAGGGGCTGGTACCTGAGTGACTTACATAGGGGCTGGTACCTGAGTGACTTACATAGGGGCTGGTACCTGGGTGACTTACATAGGGGCTGGTACCTGGGTGACTTACATAGGGGCTGGTACCTGAGTGACTTACAAAGGGGCTGGTACCTGAGTGACTTACATAGGGGCTGTTACCTGGGTGACTTACATAGGGGCTGGTACCTGAGTGACTTACATAGGGGCTGGTACCTGAGTGACTTATATAGGGGCTGGTACCTGAGTGACTTACATAGGGGCTGGTACAATAGTGAGTCAGAGAATGGACGCTAAACGTACAACGTTATCATGAAGATGACAGTACATTAAATAGGGTTGACAATAAGGGCTGGATTTATTGTGGGTTAGTGATGTGTGTGTTGGCCAGGTGGGTCAGTAGTGTTGGTTCGTCTAGTGAGTTACAGGTGCGATAGTTGGTCTGTGGGGGTTAGTGTTGTGAGTTAGTGACGATGGCTTGTCTGCTGGGCTAGCCCTGTCCTATTTTGTTTGCTTGTTTAGTGATGTGGTTGAGAAATGTGTAAGTGGTGTGTGGAGTCTTTCAGTGGGTTAGTGATGTGGTTTCTTTAGTGGGTTAGTGATGTGTGGGTTGGTCTCCTGGGTAAGTGATGTTAAGGTTGGTCTGGTGGGCTAGAGTCATGTGGGTTCTTATATTTGTTTGGTGGTATAAAGAAGTAGGCAAGTTATGTGGGAATTGGTCCGGCGGGTGAGTGATGCAATGGTTGAGCTATTGGGTTAGTCATATGATAATTGGTCTAGTGGGCTAGAGATGTGATGGGAGGTATGGTGGGTTAGAGATGTGATGGAAGGTATAGTAGGTTAGAGATGTGATGGAAGGTATAGTAGGTTAGAGATGTGATGGAAAGTATGGTGGGTTAAAGATGTGATGGAAGGTATAGTAGGTTAGAGATGTTATGGAACGTATGATGGGTTGGAGACGTCACGGAAGGTACGGTAGGTTAGGGACGTGATAGAAGGTATGGTGGGTTAGAGAAGTGATGGAAGGTATGGTGGGTTAGGGACGCGATGGAAGGTATGGTGGGTTAGAGAAGTGATGGAAGGTATGGTGGGTTAGGGACGTGATGGAAGATATGGTGGGTTAGAGACGTGATGAATGGTATGATGGATTAGAGATGTAACCCATGGGCATGGAACCAACACACAACTTGCATATTCAGTTATACATGGAGGCTCCATGTATAACTAAGTCTCGAGACTCATACCCTCAACAAGAAACTAACACCTTCATCAGGAAACTAACACCCGGGGTCAGGAGATTTACACTGGCGTCACGCGACTAGCACCCAAATCAGGAGAATTTTTTTTTTTATTTCTCTTGGCGAACAAAAATATAGCCACATATGTATGGCTTTCTATTAGTCGTATTCTCAATGTATCACAATTTACTTACAAATGTTTGTGTTCTATTCGTTTTCTGAATTTACTGCTCACGTTTAATGGAATCTTCACTTCGTATTTTATGTTCATACTTAATTTGCGAATAAAAAAAAAAAGGTGAAATGTCATAAATAATATGGTTAAGTGATTTAAAATGAACATATTTTTCCAAACTTTTATCAAATGTCGACAAATCCGTGTATTAATTGAGCAGCCGATTTTCCTGAAAAATTCCATGGAATATGATTGAGGCTGGGTTTTCTGAAGTAGAAATTTTTATTCCAATAACAGGAATAGTTTTGAATTTAAGAATTTAAATATGTTTTTGGCATATTTTTAAAACGATATTTTTAACTAAATGTAAATTTTATCATAAAACTAACACATAAATCATTTTCAGTCGGATTTATTCCTATATTCAGATATTTGTTATGTGTGAATAGAGAGGAAAATAAATCCACTAATACGTGAGTATCTCAGTGTATATAAACACTGAGAGTTTATTTCAGTTCTTATGTTAGGAAGAATAGTCTTAACTGGTACAGTACATGAGGCAAACGGTCTTTTTGATTATTGGGTGATTTATTGGATTTTTAGCTCCCTTACCTCCCGAACAGTTTGTCTCCCTCCTCTAGAACAAACTGTCTTCCTCCTATAGAACAGTCTGCCTCACATCTCTAGAACAGTCTGTCTCTCTCCTCTAGAACAGTCTGTCTCCCTGCTCTAGAACAGTCTATCTTTCTCATGTAGATAAGTCTGTCTTCTTCCTATAGAACAGTCTGTCTCCCCTCCTCTAGAACAGTATGTCTCCCTCCTCTAGAACAGCCTGTCTCTCTCTCTAGAACAGTCTGTCTCTCTTTAGAACAACCTGTCCCTGCTCACTCTATCGTTTCCTCTCGCTATTTTAAAATTTATTATCATGTCTTCCTTGATCCTCATGTCTAATGTCATTTGGTTTAATTCATTTAGTCTCTCCCAGTACATCATACCTCTTAGCTCTGGGACTAGTCTCATTGCAAGTTTCTGTACTATTCCAGTTTCTTGACATGGCAGCTTCTTTATACACAAACATTGAGCCAGACGCATGTCTCATTTAGTAGAGTGAATGATTCTCGGTTTGGATTTCTGCTAGTTAATGTTAGATTTGCCAGGTTTGCATTTAGTTGAGGTGCTCCTCAGGCGATATGATGGATACTATGCTCACCCCGATGTTCTTTTTGAGTGACGTTTACGGCATTTGTGCACCGAGAGTGCAATATCTTGTTCTGGTCTTCTTTGCCCTTCACCAATTTTCATAACTCTATATTTGCTGATGCTGCATTTCAATAACCAGAAGTCAGACCAATTCTGCAGCTTGAGCAAGTATGTTATTGTCGTTCCTTGTTCTCTCCTGCATATATTTTCCCAATTAACTTTACGATATCTGCCACAAGGAATACATCAGATTCTATTTATTCTAGCATATCCTTCACGTACACCAGTACTAAACCTTATGGCACGCCACTTGTCACGCTTGCCAATTTAGAGCAATCTTTGCTGTTCATTACTCGTGGTTTCCTATCTGCTAGGCCTTAATCCATATTAGTACCATCCCAGTTATTCCTGCCAGCTCCTCTATTTTTTTTGTCCCAGTCTCTTGTGCGGGACTGTGTCAAAATTCTTCTTACAGTACAAGAATATGACGTCCACCTTTCTGTTCCTCTCTCTCTGTCTTGCCTCACCTCTTGTACCTTGTTATAAAACTCAAATAAGTTTGTGAGACTGGATTTACTATCTCTAAAACTCATATATAACGCCTGTCAATGATGCTGAATATTTGAACTAGTGGTTCAAACATCGCTCCTGCTCCCTCCTTAGGACTCAACAATATTATCTGATCTCATCGTCTTCGAGGCATCTACTTACTACCTCAGTAGTTTCTTCACCTTTTTTCAAGCTGTATGTATTGTGTCCAATGCACGTAAGTACATAAGTTACATAATTTGTGGGTCTTATTTACACCACTCGTCAGTGAGACACAATTGAATGCATTGTTCGTTGAAGTACTCTTTCTTTTTTGACACTCTGGTGTGTGTACTCACCTAGTTGTACTCACCTAGTTGTTATTGCAGGGGTTGATTCATAGCTCCTGGCCCCACCTCTTCACTGGCCGCTACTGGGTCACTCTCCCTGCGCCACGAGCTTTATCATACCTCTTCTTAAAGCTATGAATGGATCCTGCCTCCACTACATCGCTTCCCAAACTATTCCACTTCCCGACCACTCTGTGACTGAAGAAATACTTCCTAACATCCCTGTGATTCATCTGAGTCTTAAACTTCCAACTGCGTCCCCTTGTTGCTGTGTCATATCTCTGGAACATTCTGTCTCTGTCCACCTTGTCAATTCCTCTCAGTATCTTATATGTCGTTATCATGTCCCCCCTATCTCTCCTGTCCTCCAGTGTCATCAGGTCGATTTCCCTTAACCTCTCCTCGTAGGACATACCCCTTAGCTCCGGGACTAGTCTTGTTGCAAACCTTTGCACTTTCTCTAGCTTTTTTACGTGCTTGGCTAGATGTGGGTTCCAAACTGGTGCTGCATACTCCAATATGGGCCTAACGTACACAGTGTACAGGGTCCTGAACGATTCTTTATTAAGATGTCGGAATGCTGTTCTTAGGTTTGCTAGGCGCCCATATGCTGCAGCAGTTAGTTGGTTGATGTGCGCCTCAGGAGATGTTCCTGGTGTTATACTCACCCCAAGATATTTTTCCTTGATTGAGGTTTGTAGTCTCTGGCCCCTTAGACTGTACTCCGTCTGCGGTCTTCTTTGCCCTTCCCCAATCTTCATGACTTTGCACTTGGTGGTGTTGAACTCCCGGAGCCAATTGCTGGACCAGGCTTGCAGCCTGTCCAGATCCCTTTGTAGTTCTGCCTGGTCCTCGTCCGATTGAATTCTTCTCATCAACTTCACATCATCTACAAACAGGGACACTTCGGAGTCTATTCCTTCCGTCATGTCGTTCACAAATACCAGAAACAGCACCGGTCCTAAGACTGACTAATCAGGCCTGAACCGATTAAGAGTATTCTAGCTTCAATCTCTTGGATCAAGATCCCTTTCACAAGCATCAATGCACTCCTCCCCTTCAAGGGCTTCTTAGGATGACGAACGGCTACGAGGTGGCTTCGGCCCGACGGGAGGACACAATGGTGACGCCATGAAGGATTGAGAAGATTAGAATAATTAACTGTGGCTGTTCACGAAAAACTCATGTTGCAGAGGAAGCTTTTGTTGAGACAACGTTTTGTTCTGTTTAGGGCTTTATTACGTGCTCAGTAACGCTCGGTATATGCTCAGTAATACTCGGTATGTGCTAAGTAATACTCTGTATGGGCTAAGTAATACTCGGTATGGGCTAAGTAATACTCGGTATGGGCTAAGTAATACTGGTATGGGCTCAGTAATACTCCGTATGTGCTCAGTAATACTCGGAATGTTCTAAGTAATACATGGTATAGGCTCAGTAATACTCGGTATGGGCTCAGTAATACTCGGTATGTGCTCAGTAATACTCGGTATGTGCTAAGTAATATTCAGCATGTGCTCAGTAATACTCGGTATGGGCTCAGTAATGCTCGGTATATGCTCAGTAATACTGTGTATCAGTAACACTCGGTATGGGCTCAATAATACTTGGTATGTGCTCAGTAATACTCGGTATGTGCTCAGTAACACTCGGTATGGGCTCAGTAATACTCGGTATGGCTCAGTAATACTCGGTATGTGCTCAGTAATACTCGGTATGGGCTCAGTAATACTCGGTATGGGCTCAGTAATACTCGGTATGTGCTCAGTAATACTCGGCATGGGCTCAGTAATACTCGGTATGGGCTCAGTAATACTCGGTATGTGCTCAGTAATACTCGGTATGGGCTCAGTAATACTCGGTATGGGCTCAGTAATACTCGGTATGTGCTCAGTAATACTCGGTATGTGCTCAGTAATACTCGGTATGGGCTCAGTAACACTCGGTATGTGCTCAGTAACACTCGGTATGTGCTCAGTAATACTCGGTATGTGCTCAGTAATACTCGGTATGTGCTCAGTAATACTTGGTATGTCCTCAGTAATACTCGTTATGTCTTCAATAATACTCGGTATGGGCTCAGTAATACTCAGTATGGACTCAGTAATACTCAGTATGGGCTCAGTAATACTCGGTATGTGCTCAGTAATACTCAGTATGGGCTCAGTAATACTCGGTATGTGCTCAGTAATACTCAGTATGGGCTCAGTAATACTCGGTATGGGCTCAGTAATACTCAGTATGGGCTCAGTAATACTCGGTATGGGCTCAGTAAGACTCAACTTACTTAAAATGTGATTGACAGCAACAAGTCCCTAAATAAGCTAAATTCTCAACTATCAAGGTAGTCAAACAGTTTGCTTGAACAAGAAGCAGAATGACTGAAAGGAGCTTTATTGTGACATGCTTCTTCAGTCAGTAGACAAGAATGTAGAGCAATCAAATGTAAACAAGCATTGTTAGGTGAATACCATCGACGGTGAGGTCACTGTGGTGGTGACCTGCAAGATGGGAGCTCCTACCGATGACCTATTTATGCAAGATGAGATGAACAACAGGGTTTGGATAAACTGAAAGCTCCTTAATTACGCACACAAACTACATTCTACAGAAGCACGGAGCTTTCAGTTTAAAATCTAAAGCTGTAGTCCAACTCACATTGCATCAACAGGTCACCGGAAGGACCGTTAGGACCTCTTGCAGTGCTCTCACACCACCAGAGTGACCCCAGTGACCAGACCACTCACCTGACTACGCTTGTTTAAATTTACATATCCATCATTGCAGAAGATAACTGGGAAACAAAAGGAGAAAGTTTAGGAAAAGTTACAGAAAATATTTCTGAAGGGTTGTGTGGTATCCATTGATGCAATAAAATGACAGTAAACAGATTACATCACAATATGTCAAATAATAACTGTGAGAAAAATAGTGAATTTTTAAACGCTTTCCAGATTTTTCTCATTATCAAGGTACTGAAAAATAGGACAGTAGAAGACTTATAGAGCTGAGATATCACCTCACATATGACCTCGCCACCTGACCTCGCCACCTGACCTCGCACGCTGGGAGTGGGAGTGAAGTGAAGATTTTGTCAGGCCATACATAAAGTAAAATTTATGAATGAACAAGAGTATAATGCTCTGTTTATTCATGGGAAAGATTTTTAACCACCCAATTAATTTTCAATAGGCCGAGAAATTTGTATAAAGCAGATTCATAGTTGAGAGAAATATAATGGAATCAAGGTTCATAAAAAGTACTATTAATTTTAATTTAGTGTTTATATAAATAAGAATTATTTATAATTAATAGACTTGACATGTGACCTGACCAAATCTTCATGACACACCCGTGCTCAGGGTGACAGGCTTATGCACTGGCCTGGAGCTTTACGACTCACTCGCCATGGTTCAAACCCCACCCGTTCTGTGACTTGTTTATGCTCAGCATGCTGGGTCAGGTGGTGATGTCATATGTGAGGTAATATCTCAGCCTTCTGCTGTCCTGTTATTTTTGTAGTTCCTTGATAATGTGAGAAATAAGAAAAGCGCGTTGGAAATTCACTATTTTTTCACAGTGGTAATTTTGCATATTATGATGCCACCTGTGTTCTGTGATCTTATTATGGGGATAGAAATCTTCAACGCATATTAGGTTAGATTTGAGCAGGGTAGGCAAGATTATGTTTGGTTGGTTAGGTTAGGTTATTTTAAGTTGGTTAGGTTAGGCCATTTTAAGTTAGTTAGGTTAAGTTATTTTAAGTTGGTTAGAAAACGTTATTATTAAGTTAGTAGTATAATACCGACACGTAGATTATTTTACATTAGGTTACTGAAATTTATTTTATTATTTTTTTATTAACACATAGACCGTTTCCCACCAAGTCAGGATGGCCTGACAAAGAAAAACTTTCATCATCATTCACTCCATCACTGTCTTGCAAGAGGCGTGCTTACACTACAGTTATAAAACTGTAACATTAACACCCCTCCTTCAGAGTGCCGGCACTGTACTTCCCATCTCCAGGAATCAAGTCCGGCCTGCCGGTTTCCCTGAAACCCTTCATAAATGTTACCTTGCCTACACTCCAACAGCACGTCAAGTCCTAAAAACCATTTGTCTCCATTCGTTCCTAACACGCTCACGCACGCTTGCTGGAAGTCCAAGCCCCTCGCACACAAAACCTCCTTTACCTCCTCCCTCCAACCTCTTCTAGGCTGACCCCTACCCCATCTTCCCTCCACAACAGATTTATACACTCTCGAAGTCATCATTCTATTTTGTTCCATCCTCTCTATATGTCCAAACCATTTCAATAACCCCTCCCCAGCTCTCTGGATAATAGTTTTGGTAATCCCGCACCTCCTCCTAATCTCCAAACTACGAATTCTCTGCATTATATTCACACCACACATTGCTCTCAGACATGACATCTTCACTTCCTCCAGCCTTCTCCTTGTT
This sequence comes from Cherax destructor, assembly GCA_009830355.1. NCBI lineage: Eukaryota > Metazoa > Arthropoda > Malacostraca > Decapoda > Parastacidae > Cherax > Cherax destructor. Next base: position 13,371 of record WNWK01014074.1, read on the forward strand.
GCAACATTCACAACCCATGTCTCACACCCATACAAGAGTGTTGGTATAACTATACTCTCATACATTCCCCTCTTTGCTTTCATGGATAAAGTTCTCTGTCTCCACAAGCTCCTCAGTTACAGATTACTGTAACTTAGGTTATTTAGGTTAAATTATGTTAAGTTGGTTATGTTTTGTTAGATTAGCTTAAGTTACATTAGGTTACGATAGATTAGGTTACGTTCGTTCTATTGCGTATTCTTGTCCGTGGTTAATGAAGATCTTTGAAGGATTTATCAATGCCCCATTATCATGGAAGACTGTGCTTGCTTGCTGTTACATGGGAGTAACTCACTCGTCATCAAGAATTACTTACTTCTTCCACTGTTGACTAATTCTTTCCCAGTTTTCCATCCTTCGCTATTTCCATTTCTTCCTCCTCCTCCTCCTCCACTTCTATCCCTCCACCTCCCACACCCCCTCTGCCCCCGTCCACCTCCCCACCCATTCCCCACAACAACCCACCAACACTATAATGAAATTACGACCCACCAAACCCACCCCTCTATGGCAGCCAGATTAAAACTCCCACTTGCATTATACACTCGCTCCACCCTTCACCCCCAACACCGGCACCCGACTCTGATCTCCATGCAGATGTACACTAAGACTCGTTCTTGCCGGCCTCTGCACGGGCTCACCAGTTTAGAGGATTTTAGACTGAATTATAACCTCTCATTTTCAAGCGGCTTGCCTGTGTTATTTCATTGTTCACCAGTGTTGATACTTGTGATGGTCTCCGCATAGCAAGAAATGGGGCCACCCTTCCTTCTCCATGAATATTACTCATCCAGTAGGTGACTGCAGTTAGCTAGTGCTACACCCGTTTGCAGGTTATACAGCATCTGAGAACTGGAGGTAATCAGGTTTGATTTGAGGAAGAGGAAAATTCTGACAAGTATAGTAACATTAATGGTATATAATATCGACAAGTTAAGGAATTAGACACATATGCAACACTGGGTATCTATATTATGTAGACGTTTCGCCAACCAGTGGCATTATCAGTACAATACAGGGACGAAAATAGAAGACGGGAGAGTTAGAAGATGAGGTAATCAGTTCCTCTCGGGCTCAATTGATTTAGGGTAGATTTTGCCGCCGAAGTGGCTATCTATAGTGTTATAGATAGTGACCAAAGAGATAACCACATACTTTGCATTTGGTCTGATCATCATCTGTGTGTCTGCCAAACTGCCGGAAATACATGTAAACAAATATAAGCCTGGCCACTCCAAACTCAGTTAGTCTGTTCACTTTGCAAGTTGCTCCATGAACGTACTTATCTACGTTCATATTATCGTAGTGAGTGAAAGATCCTCTCAGGCTTCTAACTGCATTCCTATAACATTCACTTTCATTATTTACTTCTCCCTCCTAATATTATTCGGAATGCTAGACAGAGACACATCAAAGTAATATTCTCCTTTTTTTCTTCAGGGTATTTTTTTGGCTAACTTATCAACATTTTCATGAAGGACTAATCCAGTGTGTGATGGAATCCGTAACAAATGTACATTAATTTTTTTTTCCGGGTTTTTAAGTACCTATATCTGGCTTCTACAATTAGCATATTGTTAGAGTTCTGTAAGTCAAAAGAGCCTTGAGTGATGACAGAATCAGAGGTAATCATAGAGTCAAACTCAGCCTCATATAGATCACTTTCCAAGCTTTGTAGATCATGTTACGGGCTCTACAGAGTCCCTAAGGGTTTCTAAATATAATCCTGCTTTATATATCCCCTTAAGAGTAAATAAGTACTTCGTGATCTTGTTTGTACATGATTACCCTTTGTTTTGTGTATTCACTATGCTTTTCATAATTGTAATGTTTGTTAATTATGTTTTAATCAACTAAACCTACGTGAGAACTTTATTTCGGTTGTTGAAATTACCGCACTGTTAATATCCATACCAATTTTGCAAAAAAATTACTGGAGCTGTTATTAAATTTATTAAATTCCGGAGGTGCGCTACAGCAAAAACTGCAATGCTAACAATAGCAGCTACAGTCGAAACACAAATAATTCACACGTTTGTTGCAACAGACTTTTTCATGCGGAGTATTTGGCAATGTTTTATTCATTTGTGATCGAGCTGGGAGTATCGTTGTTGTGATATGCGAGTATTAAAGAGCAGATACCAGTTCCTCTTGTAGACGAGAGTGATAGTGTATAGTGTGCGTCCATAGGGTGTGTTGTCTTATCTCTTTGTAAAACACACTGCTCACTTGTTTTAGTTCTGCACGCACCCTGGTGTTCCTGTATCCTGGTTACTTGACTGTGAGAAATCACACCTGCATAATTATTGTCTCAGTTCCTACATGGTATGGAGTAGACCCCTGCGTTAAGGTGGTCCGGGTGGTTGGATTTGAGCCAGATAATGTCCATAATGGTACGTGATACTATAATTTCAACTCCGATGTAGATGAGTTGCCGATGACTGAATGAAATATTTGTTCCCATTGTTTTGATTAAAGACCTATTGTAAAATATCCACATATATATAGATATATATGCACTTAAGTTTACTTTAATGCGTGTTTTAATTATGTAAGTGTTCTTGACAGTTTATAAACAGATTACATGCTGCCTGAATGGTCTTCGTGTAGTTGATTGGCTTGACACCCAAAGAGATGCCGGAATGCTATTCTTAGGTTTTCTAGTCGCCCGTATGGCGCAGCAGTTATTTGGTTGATGTGAGCCTCAGATGTGTTCAGTGTTATACTCACACCAAGATCCTTTTCCTTGAGTTAGGTTTGTAGTCTTTGCCCCCCACCCTAGACTGTATTCCGTCTGTGGTCTTTTTGCCCTCCCCTTCCCCACTGGTTTTACAGTGTTAGGTTATGAGTTCCAACTTTTATTTACTAGCTAAGCCGTTACCTACCTCAGCTCATTTGAAAGCCTTTTTATTGTTATGAGTCATACAAATAGGGAACAGGATGTAGTTGGAGCCATCTATGGGCCAGTGATTCCATTTGGTCAACTGACTTTATTTCATCGATGTCCTTATTCCGTGGGAACATGTTCCAGACTGGGAATGAATGATCTCGCATGAAGTGATGTTGAGAAAGGTACACCAAGAGTATAGTTGCTTGTTTTATCAGCATTGTATTCCATTCATGTACAGTATAGATGTTGTTCGTTGCCCGTCTCTCTCTCTCTCTCTCTCTGAATTTTTCCCAGCCCATATTTTGTCAGTTCTTCTACTTCATAGCGACGGGCTCTTCGCTGGCCAGGCCGTACGTAATAGATGCAATACTCATCCCATTATTTCCCCTTCATTCGCGTCCTTGATGGGAAACAAACACTTGTGAGATAAAGACACTTGTAGATCTGGTTTTCATGAGGATAATGTTTCGTTCTGTGCAGAATTTTCCTACTCCCAGCAAAATCTTGTTCTGCGAAGTGTATTTTTTTTTCAGCACTCATGTTAGCCGTACGTTCTTTGGCCCCACGGACATATTTTCTTCCTTTTCATTATTTTATCTTTCAATTTTAGTGTATCCTTTCCACCGATAAAAATGGGTAGTTGCCATTAAGATCTTTATTTTTTTTCCTTTCATCTCTTTCAAGACTTTTTTTTTTCCATTTAATAACTTAGCTGAAGCAAATGTAATAAATTTATGCGTTGCCTCAAGCTCCTCAAGTGTTTTCCAAAGTAAGTTGAAATGTAGTGAGCGTGAACATTGGTGTTTTTGGCTCTGCATTCTCTGACGTTGTTCCAACTCCAGAACAATAAATGAAACTCACAGTAACCATTTAACCATTAGTAGCATCTTTCGAGGAGGCATAGCATTTTCGCAAGTGAATGCCGCAGAATCTGTTTTTCAGAGTGAGAATTGATAGGGTAGATGATAAATTATTTTGAACAGTTACACAGAACAAAAAGGCACAATTGCGTGACTGGAACAATACCCAAGTAACTCGGGTTATTTGTGTCTTGAGCACTTTACGTTTGTAATGTGAGAATTCTGCCAATGCTCTGCATGTTTTATGTCCTTGTTTTTATTTGTACTTTTTCTTTACCATTGTTCTGCGGGCTTCTAGTGTTCTCTGAAGTTTCTTATGCGTGTATATGTTAAGATGCTCTGTTTGTTTACTGCCAGTGTTGTTTGGAGTTTCAAAGAAAAATTTAGAGGCCTGCAAGTGTTATCTGTGGTTCCTGGTAGTGTAGTATTTAGTCTCTGCCAGTGTTGTGTGTGTATTCTGTCAGGGCGTTGTGTGGCGTCTGCCTGTGCTGTGCATGTTTGGGCCAGGGTTGTGTGTGGTTTCTGATAGTGTTGCGAGTGGATTTAGTCAATGCTGTGTGGTTTCCGAAACATTTTGAACGCAATTTCTTGCAGTGTTGTATATAGTTTCTGGCATTGTTGTGTGTAGCTTCTCAGTGTTGTGTATGGGTTCTATTCGTGTTGTACGTGGTTTATCAGTGTGTGGTTTATGTCAGTGTTATGTGTGGTTTTTGTAGGTGTTATGTGTGGTTTATATCGGTGCTGTGAGGTTTCTGTCAGTGTTGTCTAGTTTCTTGCAGTGTTGTAAGGATTCTTGCCATGTTGTGTGGTTTTTTGCAGTGTTGTGAGGTCTCAGTCAGTGTTATGTTTAGTTTCTTGCAGTGTTATGAGGTTTCTGTCAGTTTATGTGAAGTTTCTTGCAGCGTTATATTTAGTTTCTTGCAGCGTTATGTTTAGTTTCTTGCAGTATTGAGATTTCTTGCAGTCTTGTGAGGTTTCTGTGAGTGCTGTGATGTTTCTGTCAGTGTTATGTCTAGTATGATTGACCATTGTCTGGAAAATCTCCCAACTCCTGCCCCAAACATCTTGATGCTGGATGATTTCAACTTAAGACACCTAAAGTGGGGGAAAGTAGCAAATAATGTTTTAGCAGAGATAACGCCAGGATGCAGCTCAGACGAAAATTCACACACTCATGTGCTATTAAATCTCTTAAACCAACAAATAATAGAGCCAACAAGACTGGAAAATACACTAGACCTCATCTTCACCAACAATGATAATCTGATACGAAATACAACAGTATCAAAGAAATACACTCAGATCACAACATAACAGAGGTACAGACATGCATGCGCAGAGCTCCTGACCAACAAAAAATGACCAATTATAAAGGTGCCTTCACCCAATTCAACTTCAATAACAAAAACGTATAGTGGGACCAAGTCAACCATGGCCTTAATGAATTTTTTTGAGGATATCCTAAACAACACAGATCAGAACCTTTGCCTAGAAAGAATTAACTCTGTGGCACTTGAGGTATGCCCAAAGCACATTCCTTTTAGAAAAAGTAAAAGAAGATGTAAACTAGAAAGAGAGAGGGACGCTCCCAATACAGACGAAGGCAAAGAATCACAGAGCTGTTGAAAATGGCCAGTGTATCTGAAATACGAAGGGAGGCACTGGTCAGAGAAATAGCAAATATCGAACTTAAGCGTTTTCTTATGCCAAATCAAAGGAAAAACATAAAGTATTGGACACCTGTTTAGATGTGATGAGGCTTACACAGATGACAGCAAAGAAATGAGTGAGATACTAAAGTCAAAATATGACTCAGTGTTTAGCGAGCAATTAACCGGACTAAGAGCCGAAAATCTAGATGATTTTTATGACCGAAACTAAAAATTTGGTCAATCCAAAAATCTTCGATATTATCCTATCACCACAAGACTTCGAAAAAGCAATAAATGACATGGCCATGCACTAGGCCCTAGGCCAAGACTCGTTGAACTCCATGTTCATCACGCACTCTATGGAGAAGGGGTATGGACACAGGGATCATTCAACAGTCACTAAAACCAACACACATAGGAACCCTCCACAAAGGGAGCAGTAAAGCAATTGCAAAGAATAACAGACCGATAACACTAACGTCCCATATCATAAAATCTTTAAAAGAGTTCTAAGAAGCAAGATTGCCACCCACTAGATACTCATCAGTTACACAACTCAAGGCAACATAGGGTTTAGAGCACGCCTCTCCTGCCTGTCCCAACTACTGGATCACTATGACAAGGTCTTAAATACACTAGAGGACAAACAAAATGCAGATGTAGTATACACAGACTTTGCGAAAACCTTCGACAAGTGCGACCATGGTGTAATAAAGCACATAATGTGTGGTAAGGAACACAAAGAGTAATTGTAAACAGTTTGAAGTCTGAGGTGGCTACAGTGAAAAGCTCAGTTCCACAAGACATTGTACTTGCCCCCATCCTGTTAATTATCCTCATATCTGACATAGACAGAGATGTAAGCCACTGCACCGTGTCTTCCTTTGCGGATGACACCCGAATTTGCATGACGGTGTCATCCATCGAAGACACTGCAAGACACCAATTGGATATCAACCAATCTATAAATTAGTAGCGGATAACAACATGAAGTTCAATGAAGAGAAATCTCAGTTACTCCGATATGGAAAACTCGAGGAAATTAAAACCGTTGCTATCACATCTGTTAAGAAAATGAGAGGATGGATAATGAGAAACTTCAAAACTAGGGATGACAAGACCATGATGGGTTTCTTCAAATTGCTTGTTCTCTCTAGGCTGGAATATTGCTGTACTACACTACGGCATCTTTCAAGGCAGGCAAAACTGCAGATCTAGAGAATGTACAGAGAACTTTCACGACACGCATAAATATAATAAAGCACGTAAATTACTGGGAACAATTGAAGTCCCTTGTTTTGTATTCCCTGGAACGCAGGCGAGAAAGATACATGATAATTTACACTAGGAAAATCCTAGAGGGACTAGTCCCAAATTTGAACATGAAAATCACTCCGTACGAAAGCAACAGATTCAGCAGGAGATGCAATATTCCCCCAGTGAAAAGCTTGGGAACCACGTGTACACTAAGAGACAACACAGTAAGTGTCAGGAGCCCAAGACTGTTCAACTGCCTCCCATCATACATAAAGGGGATTACCAATAGACCCATGGCTGTCTTCAAGAATGCTCTGAACAGGCACCTAAAGTCAGTACATGATCAGCCGGGCTGTGGTTCTTACGTCGGTTTACCTGCGGCCAGCAGTAACAGCCTAGATGATCAGACCCTGATGGAGGCGTTGCCCCCGATGGGGGCGTTGATCCCCGAAACTCTCTCCAGGTATACTCCAGGTAGTTTCTTGCAATCTTGTAAGGTTTCTTGCAGGCTTGTGAAGTTGCTGTCAGTGTTGAGAAGTTTCGGTCGGTGTTATGTCAAGTTCATTGCAGTGTTGTGAGGTTTCTTGCAGTCATGTGAGGTTTCTGCTTGTTAAGTAACTCACAGGAAGTTATTCCTAGCACCCGGCACCTCCGCCTCTCCAATACCGGTAAGTTTCTGTGCTCTATTCTTCTTCCAATTCTTATTTTTTTTCTTCCTACCTTTATCAGATATTTATAAATGAATGAAGAAATATCGATTATGAAGGAGAATTTTTTTTTTGTGGTAAAAGAAGAAGTAGGACAATATGAGAGTGGAAACGAAAGGTAGGGAGAAATGAGAGGGGTGTTGAAGTCGGTCCCACAAAAAATAAAGAAAAACATAAAGAAAGGACAGAAAATGATGAAGGGAGAAGTAGACAAAAAGGTGACTGGAATGTGAAAGAAGAATGCAAAAGAAAAATTTTTGCATAAAAAACTAAAAGTGGAGAAAAAAAGGAATAAAACGGAAAGCGAACAAGGAAAATAAAATAAAATTGTGGAGATAAATGGGATAGGATCAAAGCAGGGAGAGGTGGTAGTCGGTCACCGGAAGAATGCCGGAGGGTTCCTGCCAAAACGCCTACGAAAAATAAATAGAAATGTGTGTGTATATGTGTGTGCGTGTGTGTGTGTGTGTGTGTGTGTGTATGTGTGTGTGTGTGTGTGTGTGTAGGTGTACTCACCTATTTGTACTAACCTATTTGTGGTTGCAGGGGTCGAGTCATAGCTCCTGGCCCCACCTCTTCACTGGTTGCTACTAGGTCCTCTCTCTCCCTGCTCCATGAGCTTTAGCAAACCTCGTCTTAAAACTGTGTATGGTTCCTGCCTCCATTACGTCACTTTCTAGGCTATTCCACTTCCTGACAACTCTATGATTGAAGAAATATTTCCTAACATCCCTTTGACTCATAGGAGTCTTCAACTTCCAATTGTGACCCCTTGTTTCTGTGTCCCCTCTCTGGAACATCTTGTCTCTGTCCACCTTATCTAGTCCTCGCAGTATTTTATATGTCGTTATCATGTCTCCCATAACCCTCCTGTCCTCTAGTGTCGTCAGGCCGATTTCCCTTAACCTTTCTTCGTAGGACAATCCCCTTAGCTCTGGGACTAGTCTTGTTGCAAACCTTTGTACTTTCTCTAATTTCCCGACGTGCTTGACCAGGTGTGGGTTCCAAACTGGTGCTGCATACTCCAGTATGGGGTTGACGTATATGGTGTACAGAGTCTATGTACAAGCATATATATACTCACCCCTCTGGGTTTTTTTCTAATTTTTTACTAGTTCTTGTTCTTATTTCCTCTTATCTCCATGGGGAAGTGGAATAGAATTCTTCCTCCGTAAGCCATGCATGTCGTAAGAGGCGACTAAATTGCTGGGAGCAACTGGCTAGTAACCCCTTCTCCTGTATATATTACTAAATGTAAAAGGAAAAACTTTCGTTTTTCCTTTTGGGCCACCCTGCCTCGGTGGGAAACGGCCGACGTGTTGAAAGAAAGAAAGAAGTCTTGAACGATTCCTTAGTGAGGTATTGGAACGCTATTCTTAGGTTTGCCAGCCGCCCGTATGCTGCAGCAGTTATCTGATTGACGTGTGCCTCAGGAGATGTGCTCGGTATTATACTCACCCCAAGATATTTTTCCTTGAGTGAGGTTTGCAGTCTTTGGCCACCAAGATTATATATACTCTGTTTATGGTCTTCTTTGCCCTTCCCCGATTTTCATTACTTTACATTTGGCAGGGTTAAGTTCAAGGAGCCATTTACTGGACCAGGCTTGTAGCCTGTCTAGGTCTTTTTGTAGTCCTGCCTGATCCTCGACTGATTTAATTCTTCTCATTAACTTCACATCATCTGCAAACAGGGACACTTCTGAGTCTATCCCTTCCGTTATGTCATTCACATATACCAAAAACAGTACAGGTCCTAGGACTGACCCTTGTGGAACCCCACTCGTCACAGGTGCCCACTCTGACACCTCGTCACGTAACACCTTTTGTGTGTGTGTGTGTGTGTGTGTGTGTGTGTGTGTGAATTCATCTAATTGTACTCACCTAATTGTGGCTGCAGGGGTTGATTCATGAGTGTGTGTGTGTGTGTGTGTGTGTGTGTGTGTGTGTGTACGCCTGTGCGTTTATGTGTTTGAGTGTGCGCGCGTTTGTGTGTGTGTGTGTATGTGTATGTACATGTGTAAGTAGGAGTGCGCGTGTGTGTGTGTGTGTGTGCGTTCATTCCTTTTCAGACCTTTTACTGTTTATGTAACGTTCCACGCCCTGCACCCCTCTGATCTGTTCTCCCTCTCTCTCTCTCTCTCTCTCTCTCTCTCTCTCTCTCTCTCTCTCTCTCTCTCTCTCTATCTATCTATCTATGTCTCTCTATCTATCTATCTATGTCTCTCTCTCTATATATATATCTATATACCTATATATCTATGTATCTATCTATCATTTACGTAAGGTTTCAACAGAGCAGGTTAAGAGTGTTACCTTTATTTACAAACTAAGACCTGTTACCTGCCTTAGCTCATTTGAAAGCTCATTTGCACATGTAATACAATTTACAGTTCAGCAAAATATTATATGCATGAACATCGCAAATATCCCATTGTTCAGGCTCAATAATTCCATGCCAAATAATCGCACACATTTCCAGTGGCCCAGTCGGTCAAAAAATCATTTTCCCACAAATACTATATTTCAAACCCGAGAAAATTCTTCCGCCTTGGCAACCTTAACTAACATTCCTCATCCTTCACTTTGTTTAAAAAAAGTGATCATTTCAAAGATGCACAGACGAAATATACTGTATCGACAAGAATATATTACCACACGGAATTTTTGGGTTAACATTCCCATGGAAAGAAAAAAAATAATTTCCTTCAGCTTCCAAGGATCATTTACCCATATAACCTCTCATAAGTTACTGGGTCTCCAAATTTGGTGGGCACGATCCTGGCAGCTTAACTCTGGGGCCATTTGGTGGTGTGTTGCCTACCTCACTCTACCTCCCCTCCCATCTGTACCGCAGTCATGGGACACATTAAGTTAAGACGCCTCGTAACCTCCTTGTCTCTGCTTACCTGGGATCACGGGGCAAGAGAGAGGAGGAAGACCAAGAAGGAAGAGATGGAGAATGATTGGAAGAATGAGGAAAGGGTAGGAGGAGAATAAGGAAGAGTAGATGGTGTGAGAGGAGAAAGGACCAAGACGATTATCTGTGATTTACTTGTGGCCAATTTGAGAGTTGCTTCAACTCTTGCACCCTAGCCCAATGCCAGATTTTTCTGGTGACTCCTTGATCAGCTATGCTATTGCTATTTATGAGCTTCAAACTTATTTAACCATCATAAACCACTGATGTGGCATCTTTTGCATTAATTAACATGTCGAGATGAGATGAGAAAAAATAGAAAAGAAATGAGGCAGGGAGATTTCTTGGAAATGGCAGGTAACAGATGATATTTTGGTCTACACCGAGGTCATTTGCTGAGATTATACTAATCACAGTGATACTACTACAAATCCTTTCTAGACAGATGAGATTAGGACAAAAAAGCAGAAGGCTATTCCCGCCATGATTCAGATATATCATCTTCAGTATATATATATATATATATTATATATATATATAATATATATATATATTTTATATATATATATATATATATATATATATATATATATATATATATATATGTATTGTAGTGTGACTTAGGTCACACTACACATACATATACACATTTATGTATACACACTCATCTGAGATTTCTTTGATTTTATCTTAATAGTTCTTGTTCTTATATTTTTCCTTTTATATCCATAGGGAAGTGGAATAAGAATCTTTCCTCCGTAAGCCATGCGTGTTGTAAAAGTCAACTAAAATGCCGGGAACAATGGGCTAGTAACCCCTTTTCCTGTATAGATTTACTAAAAAGAAAAAGAAGAAAACAGTCAAAGTGGGATGTTTGAATGTGCATGGATGTTGTGCGAATGATAAGAAAGAGATGATTGTAGATGTTATGAATGAAAAAAAGCTGGATATCCTGGCTTTAAGTGAGACAAAGCTGAAGGGGGTAGGAGAGTTTCAGTGGGGAGAAATAAATGGGATTAGGTCAGGAGTTTCAAATAGAGTTAGAGCTAAAGAAGTAGTGGCAATAATGTTGAATAATCAGTTATGGCAGGTAAAGAGGGATATAAATGCTTACATTCAAGGATTATGTGGAGTAAAATAAAGGTTGGATGCGAAAAGTGGGTTATAGTAAGTGTTTATGCACCTGGAGAAGAGAGAAGTGTAGAGGAGAGAAAGAGATTTTGGGAAATGTTGAGTGAGTGTGTGGGGAGTTTTGAACCAAATGACAGAGTACTTGTGGTTAAGGATCTTAATGCTAAAGTGGGTAAAAATGTTATGGAGGGAGTAGTAGGTAAATTTGGGGTGCAAGGGGTAAATGTAAATGGGGAACTGTTAATAGAGCTATGTGTAGAAAGAGGTTTGGTAATAAGTAATACATATTTTATGAAAATGAAGAAAAATAAGTATACAAGGAATGATATAGCACGTAATGAAAGTAGTTTGTTAGATTATGTATTGGTGGATAAAAGGTTGATGGGTAGGCTTCAGGATGTACATGTTTATAGAGGGGCAACGGATATATCGGATCATTATTTAGTTGTAGCTACAGTTAGAGTAAAAGGTAAATGGGACAAAATGAAAATGGCAACAGCAAGTAAGAGAGAGGTAAAAGTGTATAAACTAAGGGAGGAGGAAGTTAGGATGAGATATAAGCAACTATTGGCAGAAAGGTGGGCTAGTGCAAGTATGAGTAGTGGGGGGGGTTGAAGAGAGTTGGGATAGTTTTAAAAATGCAGTATTAGAATGAGGGGCAGAAGTTTGTGGCTACAGGAGGGTGGGTGCAGGAGGAAAGAGGAGTGAGTGGTGGAATGAAGAAGTAAAGGGTGTGATAAAAGAGAAAAAGGTAGCTTATGAGAGGTTTTTACAAAACAGAAGTGTTAATAGAAGAGCAGAGTATATGGAGAGTAAAAGAAAGGTGAAGAGAGTGGTTAGAGAGTGCAAAAGGAGAACAGACGAAAGAGTGGGAGAGGCTCTGTCAAGAAATTTTGCTGAAAATAAGAATTTTTTTTGGAGATAAACAAGTTAAGAAAGCCTAGGAAACGAATGGATTTGTCAGTTAAAAACTGAGTAGGGGAGTTAGTAGATGGGGAGCTGGAGGTATTGGGTAGATGGCGGGAATATTTTGAGGAACTTTTAAATGTCGATGAAAAAAGGGAGGCAGTAATTTCATGCACTGACCAGGGAGGTACAACATCGTTTAGGAGTGAAGAAGAGCAGGAAGTGAGTGTGGGGGAGGTGCGTGAGGCATTACGTAGAATGAAAGGAGGTAAAGCAGCTGGAACTGACGGGATCATGACAGAAATGTTAAAAGCAGGGGGGGATATAGTGTTGGAGTGGTTGGTATTTGTATTTAATAAATGTATGTAAGAGGGGAAGGTACCTAGGGATTGGCAGAGAGCATGTATAGTTCCTTTATATAAAGGGGAGGGGGATAAAAGAGATTGTAAGAATTATAGGGGAATAAGTTTACTGAGTATACCAGGTAAAGTGTATGGCAGGGTTATTATTAAAAGAATTAGAGATATGACAGAGAGTAGGATTGCAGATGAGCAAGGAGGCTTTAGAGTGGGTAGAGGACGTGTAGATCAAGTGTTTGCAGTGAAGCATATATGTGAAAAGTATTTAGATATAGGTAGAGAAGTTTTCATTGCATTTATGGATTTAGAAAAGGCATATGATAGAGTGGATAGGGGAGAAATGTGGCAAATGTTGCAAGTGTATGGAATAAGTAGTAAGTTACTGAATGCTGTAAAGAGTTTTTATGAGGATAGTGAGGCTCAGGTTAGGGTGTGTAGGAGAGAGGGAATTACTTCCCGGTAAAATTAGGTCTTAGACAGGGATGTGTAATGTCACCATGGTTGTTTAATATATTTATAGATGGGGTTGTAAAATAAGAAAATGCTAGGGTGTTGGTGAGAGGGGTGGGATTAAATTATGGGGAATTAAATGCAAAATGGGAGTTGACACAGTTACTTTTTGCTGATGATTCTGTGCTTATGGGAGATTGTAAAGAAAAGTTGCAAAGGTTAGTGGACGAGTTTGGGAGGGTGTGTAAAGAAATAAAGAAAAATTGGATATCACATTGGAGAGAGGGATTATGGAAAAAGTAAATGTTTTCAGATATTTGGGAATTGACGTGTCAGCGGATGGGTTTATGAAGGATGAGATTAACCGTAGAATTGATGAAGAAAAAATGTGAGTGGTGCGTTGAGGTATCTGTGGAGACAAAAAACGTTATCCATGGAGACAAAGAAGGGAATGTACGAAAGTATAGTGGTACCAACACTCTTATATGGGTGTGAAGCATGGGTTGCAAATGCGGAAGCGAGGAGGCGGCTGGAGGTAGTGGAGATTTCCTGTCTAAGGGCAATGTGTGGTGTAAATAGTATGCAGAAAATTCGGAGTGTGGAAATTAGGAGAAGGTGTGGAGTAACTAAAAGTATTTGTCAAAGGGCTTAAGAGGGGTTGAGGTGGTTTGGTCATTTAGAGAGAATGGAGAGCGTATAAATCTGTAGGGGAAGGAAGGCGGAGTAGGGGTCGTCCTCGAAAAGGTTGGAGGGAGGGGGTAAAGGAGGTTTTGTGGGAGAGGGGCTTGGATTTCCAGCAAGCATGTGTGAGCGTGTTAGATAGGAGTGAATGGAGACGAATGGTTTTTGGGACCTGACGAGCTTTTGGAGTGTGAGCAGGGTAACATTTTGTGAAGGGATTCAGGGAAACCAGTTAATTGATTTAGTTGGACTTGAGTCCTGGAAATGGGAAGTACAATGCCTGCACTTTAAAGGAGGGTCTGGGATAGTGACAGCTAGGAGAGACTATTCACAGCTGTCGTATCTGAGCGCCTCTGCAAAGACAGTGATTATGTATGAGTGTGGTGAAAGCGTTGAATGATGATGAAAGTATTTTCTTTTTGGGGATTTTCTTTATTTTTGGGTAACCTTGCCTCGGTGGGAGACGGCCGACTTGTTGAAAAAAAATAGTTATAAATATATATAATACACGCACACACACACACACACACACACACACACACACACACACACATATATATATATATATATATATATATATATATATATATATATATATATATATATATATATATATATATATATATATATATATATATATATATATATATATATATACATTACTCAAGAATTGTACTAGGGATCCTCTTCCTCAGAGAAGACAATAAACGTACTTCAGGGAAAACTCAAGGTTCTCCCCGGAGCTATTTAATTATATTATTTTCCTACCATCCCCTATATTCTATATTCTTGGTGAACTTTATTTATAGACAGATTACACTGACAAAAAATACAAACAAGAATATTTTTCTACATTATATCAAAGATTATGAATCTCCTCCAGCTCCACCGAAGCCAGACGTGAGCCAAGTATGCAGCAAGCCTTTCCCCTCTGGATGACCACACTGAGGTGCTTGAACCTGAAAGTTGCCTCCCTCGGGTCCCTGGTGGTGTCGATGAGTCTGGAACCCAGATCTTTAAGGAAGTGTGTTACGTTTTTTCCACATGATCCCAAGGTCTCTGATCCCACAGGGACAAATTAATACTGTTGGCTTATGTCTCTGTACTTGCCGATCTTGCACTCCTTCCTGTGATCAGCAGCTCCTCCCTGTCGCCCGACACTGTGATGGACGTAGGTGTCAGCCAGCATTGACATGCAGGTATAGTCCCATGCTAAAAGCTTCCCATTCTTCTAAGGATAGATGGTGATTCCATCAGGGCGGATTGCTAGGTTGTGAGTATTGTTGGCTGCTAGAGATCGGGGCTCTCTCTCGGCTTGGCATCCACCTGTAGAAAGGCTTTTTTTATGATGTCGCTGACTTCATTGATTCTTCCGTGCCAACCCTTGGTTTTGAAGCAGTTAAGACCATGTAGATCATATTGGTCAGCTTGCCCAGCGCCGCAAATACACGTATATTGCGTGTGAATTTGGGCAGCGAGGCGGAGAGCCAATGCAATATGGTTAGTCATAAGGTCGAGGAGTGTTCCCATTACCGAAATGGGAACTGTTTGGAGGAAGTCCCTAGAGTGCTGTGCATTCACAGCTTGGAGATGGGCAGTCTCCCTGTCTGATGTTACATCCCTAAGCATGTTGGCAAATACCTTTTCAGCGATGGGACCATCCCAACTTCACTGTTAGTAGGCCAGTGCTGCAATAGGTTTTGGTGATGGGGCAGCGAGATTCTCCCATTCAGTGATGGCACTGGCACTGCTAGGGTCCTGTATTCCTGATGAGTCACTGAGGTTGTCTGGAAGAATTTGTTTCATTAGCTCATTTGATGCTAGGAAAGAGGATAGGAAAGCTGGTAGGGCAATCTGGTAGGATTTGAGTGCTCCCAGCCCCCCAAGCCTGACTGAAAGTGAGGCTTGCAACAACTGTCCATCTTCAAGGGAAAGATTCAATACACTCTCTAGCATGGTCGTAAGGAGGTAGTCATATTCCTTGAGTTTCGGTCTGCTGAAGGCTGCGGAGGATCTCAGGAAGTAGGTAAGTTTTAAAATGGACAGGCACCTGGTGAGTAGGTAGAAGGCATCATGTGTGTCTATGTCTTTCATCCTGCCTTCCATCGTCCTGAGGTCTGAGATTTTCTTTTCTAGGATCAGATCAATGGCACTGGGCCCAGAGGAGCACCAAGGATAGTGCTGTTGGCTGGATGAATGCCTCGTGCTCCTGGTAAAACAGCACTAATATTCTGGATCATCTGTCGATTGGAGAAACTATTTCACATTTAGTGGGGGTTAAAGATAGGCCCAGGCTCTCTCCCATGTCTTCAATTTTTCTGATGTTCTCTGGGAGAGATTCTTTAGTTCCAGCTAGGGTACCATCACTCCTTGATGACCAGCCAGAATAGAAAGGGGGCGAGAGGGTCTCCCTGTTGTTCACCCTCACACGAGTCAATTTCATGGTCCCCAAACAATAGTTTAGAAGTCACAATATAACACGATTGTATGCAGGGATAGAGGGAAATGAAGTGTCTAGAAACTGCTTGGAGAGCAGCATGTCTTCTGACTAAGTTGAAAGCATTGGTAAAATCCAATTTGATGAAGGCTTTTTCATCTGACATGTTGTTGATGTATATTCGTGCTGCATGGGCAGCTGCTTCACAGCCTTGTTGAACACCAAAACCCAGCTGAGTTGGTTTCAACATTGCGGCAGCCTCTTGATTCATCATTCTTACTGCGGCCTTGGCGACCAGGCTCCGAAGGGGCCTGATTTCTCCATCCTTTTTTCCGGAGGGCACATAGTGGGGCACCAAAGAAGAGGGGGTCTAATTGCCTCCGGGACACTGCCAACCAGGCACACATTGCAAAATTTAGTGAGTTCAGACAGAAACCTCTCTGTAACGTTTGAGCATTAACCCTCTGAACCACGACACTATGCCGCTGGAACAGAAAATTAACTACCCAGAGATCTTGATGAGTCTTTTGTCTAAGTCTTTAAGAGGCTTCGATGCTCTCTTTCCACATTGGCCAGGGCTCTTGGAAACAGTGAGAACAAACATATAAAGATGGACAACTTCACTATATTTTCTAGACTTTTGGGATTCCTTAAAGCTGGCAGCTGACTGTCCTTCCTCCTTGCTGAATCGGAGATACATATCATCCAATATGGATACATATGTGTAGTCCTACATCACCTGCTTACCGTCTGTCCAGGCTTGTGAAGTAATTACATATGGGCACTTTTGGTTGCCATTGGACCTGCATACTTGGGGTGACTCCCTTTTACTGGGCGTCCGGCTGTTGGGAGGCTCCTCTTGATGATATTTTTAACCTCTTTGTGCCTTGCCATCTTCCGCTGGAAAGAAAAATAAGACCATGGTACCCGAATCGGTCTGACAATGCACTGCTGCATTGTGTTTGGCGAGGATAGGGGTGGCAAGTCAAAGTGCAACATCAGTGTGGATTAGGGATGTATCGGATATCCGTATCCGCATCCGCATCCCCGGAGCATCCGCATAAATTTACATCCATCCGCATCCGCATCCGTATTTTTCTAAATGAGACATCCGCATCCGCATCCGCATCCGTAGTTTTCCTAAGTGAGACATCCGCATCCGCGTCCGCATCCGTAATCACTATTAAATAAATATCCGCATCCGCATCCGCATCCGGGCCTAACAAAGCGGATGTGGCGGATATTATAACCTAAATTACAGAGCTTGCATGTTAGTTCCCACAAACTTGTTCTTATGATTTACAAATTAACATTGCAGCTTCAAATATTATAACTTAATGACCTGTGCAGAGAGAGAGAGAGAGAGAGAAGAGAGAGAGAGAACATAAGAAAGGAGGAACACTGCAGCAGGCCTCTTGGCCCATACTAGGCAGGTCCTTCACAATCCACCCCACTAATAGAATATTTGCCCAACCAAATTTTCAATTCTATCCAAGAAATAAGCTTTGATAATAAGTCCCACTCAAAACCAACCCCTCTCACTCATGAATTTATCCAACCTAATTTAAAACTACCCAAGGTGCTAGCTTCAATAACCCTACTAGGCTGATAAATTAGACACATGCAATGGAAATAAATGGTATAAAATACGGACACAATGGAAAAATAAACACAATAAAGGATCACATTATACTGCTTATGTGTTTATTAGACACATATGCATTGGAAATTAGGTTGAGCAAATATTCTGTTAGTGGGATGGATTGGGAAGGACATGCCTAGTATGGGCCAACAGGCCTGCTGCAGTGTTCCTCCTTTCTTATGTTAAACATAAGAACATAAGAATGGAGGAACACTGCAGAAGGCCTACTGGCCCATACAAGGCAGGTCCATATCAAAACCACCACTACCTAAGAATTTATTCCCGTACTCACGACACCAATCAAACCCAGCCCCTCCCACTCATAAGCAATCTCTTTTAAAGCCACCCAAGGTCCTAGCCTCTATCACGGTACTGGAAGATTGTTCCACGCATCTACAACTCTGTTCGAAAACCAGTACTTGCCTATGTCCTTTCTAAATCTAAATTTATCCAATTTAAATCCGTTATTTCTGGTTCTTACGTTATTTCTGTTCTTATGTATCTTTATTGAGGAAACGTTTCGCCACACAGTGGCTTCATCAGTCCATACAAAGGAGAATCGTGAAGAACAGGAGGAGTTTGAGGTAATCAGTCCCTCAACCTGGAGTTACTGTCTGACACAGCAACATCTTGACTAATACATGTACCCGGTTTCAATTTCATTCAGGAATGCTGTTCACTGCCATCAACTTTCCCTTAAAAGTTCAAAAGACTACCTTTACCTAATCCTTTAAATAAACTACTAAATTTGACCATTAATCGGGTGTCTCCTGTAAGGGATTTTTCCTAACCCTTGGACACTATTCGCCCTTTGCTAGACCAGTCTTCACTTTTAGTACCCTATTTTATAGTGCTCTAATTATCAAAGCATATTCCATAGATGAAGTAGATGGGTTGGGTAGGAGTTTTGTTTGTGAGATTGGTTTTGGGTTATAGGGGACCTACCTAGTGTGGACCAGTTGGCTTGCTGCATTGTTCCTTATTTCTGTGTTCTTGTATTAATATTGGTAGAATTACGACAATATGTTAAGTAAAAGGACACAATGCAACTAATGAGACATTTTATTGTCTCATTGAACCTATATATACCCTGTGTGTCCATGCATTGTTTGTACCGGCTTGAAAAGCTCCTGGGGAGCGAAACGTTGCCACAATAAAATGTCTCATTAGTTGCATTTGTGTCCTTTTACTTAACATTCTGTGTTCTTGTGAGTGAGAGGGTTGTGAGTGAGAGGGGTTGGATTTGAACGGGACTTGCACAATGGTTGGGGTGTTGTGGGGGCTTCTTGCTTGGATGGGGATGGGTTGGACAAATATTTTTGGTGGGTTGGTTTTGACATGGACCTGCCTAGTATGGGCCAACAGGCCTGTTGCAGTGTTCCTCCTTTCTTATGTTCTTATGGTAAAAAAAAAAAAAATCAGGTATTTTATGACTGTCCTGCAAAATCCGCATCCGCATCCGCATCCGCCGGATGTCAAGATGTGACATCCGTAATCCGCATCCGCATCCGCATTTTACTGTAAGCAGATATCCGCATCCGCATCCGCATCCGTATTTTACTGTAAGCAGATATCCGCATCCGCATCCGCATCCGCAAAATAAGTAAGTAAGACATCCGTATACACATCCGCATACCGGATATTTAAATTTTTCACATCCGATACATCCCTAGTGTGGATGGTCTGTGGGTCGAGGCGTGTGGCAGGGATGAAATCGACGACAACCAACAAGAAATTTCATCCTAAGGAGCTCTTGCTGCTAATAGATGAGTTCTCTTCTACCCAAACACTCCTTCAAGTATTTGTTGAGGTTATGTTCTCCAATACTGGGCCATCCCAGTGTGACTAGTTTTGTTCTGGGGGAGCAGGTCTGATTGCAGAGCCTGTTAGATATGCCAAAGCTTGGCTCCATCATTGAACATAATTGCTTGGTAAACGTCTGATTCCTATACAGGGGTTCCTCCGTGGGGTAAGGGGTGTTAGACATACATGCTGGTGAGTCCTTGTTAGGATACTTTTCTTTAAGAGACTGAGGGCAACTGTATCTTCGCTGATGATTATTCTGATTGCTTCCCCCCCCCCCCTCCTCTGTGCTTTCTTTAATTTTTTGCTCACTTGAACTCTGATTTTCTAATGTCAGTGGAACGAGTAGGGAGTCTGCCTTTCCCATTTTTGTGTTGATGGGGAAGGCGAATGAAGTTGTCATCTCTGGGAAAATATCTTAATTATTTAATGGCCGTCGAGGCTAGCGACTAGCCATCTCTTGCCGGCACGGTGGAGCATTTAGGATAGCTGAACCTTTGTTTTTGTTTTTTTCAGTAAGTCTATGATCTTCCCATCTACTTTCCAGGTTACTTTAGGTATATGTAGGAGGGTCCTTGTATATGTTGCTTAGATTGCATCTAAAATATTTACTGATGAGAATATAGCTATTGGAGTGTGTTCATATACTTGAAGTGGTTGAAGGTCATCACTTTCCACGAGAGGACATCCTGAACTAGGGCAGCTACCATGTTAGCGGAGGAAACCATTAGTATTAAGGCGATAAACCTGTAAACACGATCAACACTCGCCTCTCCAACATTGCCAGCGGCGTCATTTCCTTGGCGTCTAGCTTCCTCCTGATTAGTATCCATCCAGCTGGTTAGGGTGTGTGAATAAGGTACGACATGCTGGGTGGAGCAAGGGTGTGAAGGGGATGCATGATAGTGGATGCAGCGAGGGTGCATGTTTGGTGGAAGATGTAATTAATGTGTTCCACTGTGATGGCTAGGTGAGGCATGAGTTGTGTGGAGGAGGAAGTGCGCTCTGCCATGGGAGTGGCAGCCTGGGAAAGACTATTGGGAAGAGGAGCCAGGAGGGTCAGGCAGTCACTGTACACTTAAAGCATATTGGTACACACGGACTTACACTCTCGAAATTGTTCACATTGTCTTACTTACAATAAGCCCAATATTATTTGTTTCTCATCACTCTGTGAAAGATAAGAGTATGGGCACTGGTAAGTCAGTGGTA
The DNA here is from genome assembly GCA_009830355.1 of Cherax destructor. Taxonomy (NCBI): domain Eukaryota; kingdom Metazoa; phylum Arthropoda; class Malacostraca; order Decapoda; family Parastacidae; genus Cherax; species Cherax destructor. The sequence goes on from WNWK01014074.1 coordinate 34,316, forward strand.
TGCACTATACCTTCTGCTTAACACCGGCAGGTACCTTTATTGTACCTTTATTGTGTAAACGTATCGTCAGCACGGCAGGCTTGCCTCAAATACAGTAGTAGTGGCGAGGTAAAGATGTGATCAATCCATCAGACTTGGAGAAATAGTTTTTAAGATATAGAATTGGTGTATATCTATAGAATTCAGCTCTATAGATATATACCAATTCCTACTTGAATTAAACAGTCTAGCTCCATCCATAACATTAAATGCTGAATTTGAACAAATAATTCATTACCATTTTAAGATGTTTTAATTATTAATATGAGTCAAGAATTTAAATTCTAAATATCAAAAAAAAATCTGTTTCTGTATATACTGTTATTTATCACATCATGACAGAGTTAAATGTTCTGCGTTCTCCTTCATGTTCTTGAAGCTCTGAACATTTGCAGCTCAAGTTCATAGATGAGAAAATATGGATGAGTTATAAAAAAAAATGATGAAACATATCCAAAACGTTTCATTGACAAGTCTTTTAAATTTGCCAAAAAAAACACATTTTACAATCCTAAAAATAAGAATATGATGGTTCCGCCATAACCTGAAATAAAGTTGAGTTCCAGAATCTTGATACAGTAAAAAGCAATTTGGTTAAGAATTTCCCCAAAAATGCTGATGGCTATATCTATAAAATTCCCTGTTAAAGAAAATAAATAAATTTCCTTTTTTGACAAACTGGAAATAGTCTAAGATTACAATACAAATATAAATGAGACACTTGTACAACATTAGTATCTTCTTTCTAGAAATGTTTCGCCAGCCAGTGGCTTCTTCAGTGCAATGCAGAGAAAGTTGAAAATGATGAGGAGTTTGAGGTAATCAGTCCCTCAGCCTGGAGTCCATGTGTTCAGCCATCAATCTTGGTTGAAATCCAAGATAACCAAATGTTGCACAAATGTCTCATTTATCAACTTATCGGTTTTTAAACTATTTATTCAAGCATAAATACAATGGAACCTCCGTACTCGAAAACCTCCGTACTCGAACAATTCGGTACTCGAACGCTTTGTTCGGTAAAAAAAAATCGCTCGGTACTCTACCGTTTGCTCGGCACTCGACCAAACAAACACGACCTGCCAGAACATGTGCGTCAGTCTCCCCGCAGTTGTCGCTCAGTCCAAAACTCCACTGAACTTCACTGTAAACTATTTCGTGTTTCTTCACATTTTTGGGTGGTTTTTTATATTGTTTGTATAAATAAGTCACCAGGGTGCTTGAGAAGATTAGTGATAACAGAGTGTGTTTGAGTAACCAGTACTTTACCACGGAGCTAGATCCGTGGTAAGGTACTGGTTACTCTGATACAGAGTTTGCACGTTCGAGTCATTCTGTGGACGTAGAGACAATGTATATATATATATATATATATATATATATATATATATATATATATATATATATATATATATATATATATATATATATATATATATATATATTTATATTTGAATTAGCTAAAATAATGTGTAGATTCCTGGAGGAAATATGTGAAGACTACATGAAATTTATGTGCTATTATAAATGTTGTCAGTGGTGTTGCAACTCTGATAACCTGGTTATGTTGAGATGTTTTGCTGATGCTGTTGTTGTTGTTGCAACAGCTCCTGGCTCTTCTAGTGCTGATTTTTGCTAGTACTGTTGCTTCTGCCGTTGTTGATGCTGTTGGTGCAGCTGCTGCTAACTGTACTGCTGTTTTGCTTCTGCTGATTGTTCTTCTGTTCTTTTGCTGCTGTTGTTGCTGTTTCTGCTGCTGCTGCTGCTGCTTGCCATTGTTGCTGCCGCGTTTTCTGTTGTTGATGCAGCAGCAGTCTGTTACTCCCTGTAGCTGTTGCTGCTGCTACTACTGCAGCTGCTGCGTCTTATGATTATGGTTTTGCTTCTGCTACTACTGGTGCTGCTGCTGCTTCTGTTGCTGTTGCATTTGTTGCTGATGCTGCTGCTGCTCCTGTTGTTGCTATTACTATTGTTGCTGCAGTTTTTCTGCAGCTGTTGCTCAAGGTTGTACAGCTGTTGCTCAAGGTCGTACATCTGTTGCTCAAGGTCGTACATCTGTTGCTCAAGGTCGTACAGCTGTTGCTCAAGGTCGTACAGCTGTTGCTCAAGGTCGTACAGCTGTTGCTCAAGGTCGTACAGCTGTTGCTTATTAAGCAGTAAATTCACCTGATCCTGCCCAAACATCATATAAATTCTTGTCCACTCTTGCTAAACACTTATATTTTCTTTCTTGTTTATTTCTTAATAGTTCTTATTTCTGTAACATTTTCATTCTAGTCTTGGAAACCGGGTTTGAAACCGGGCGGCGGGAGCGATGATAATAGATTTATTTTTGTATGGATCCTCATCATTTAAGACATCACTTATTTGCTCACTGCAGTTATGTAGTCTCTGCTTAAGTAATGTGAATTGGGTAATTTTTCATTGTAACTTTCAAAGTTACCACAGCATTAACATTTCAATATTTATTCCTAGATAGTACTCGTTGGAGGATTTTCTGGGGGTAAATTCAGCGGTTGAGTGGTGATAGTAATCTCCTGGTAAGGTACGACTGGTCGTTCTGGTTTACAGTGTGGTGATAGTAATCTCCTGGGAAGCTACGACTGGTCGTTCTGGTTCACAGTGTGGTGATAGTAATCTCCTGGTAAGCTACGACTGGTCGTTCTGGTTCACAGAGTGGTGATAGTAATCTCCTGGTAAGCTACGACTGGTCGTTCTGGTTCACAGTGGTGATAGTAATCTCCTGGTAAGCTACGACTGGTCGTTCTGGTTTACAGTGTGGTGATAGTAATCTCCTGGTAAGCTACGACTGGTCATTCTGGTTCACAGAGTGGTGATAGTAATCTCCTGGGAAGATACGACTGGTCGTTCTGGTTCACAGAGTGGTGATAGTAATCTCCTGGTAAGCTACGACTGGTCGTTCTGGTTCACAGTGTTTCACTACACACATTGATTCATTCACAGAATTTTGACTTTCAGCTTCCTTCAACGGCAATGAAAGATTTGTGACTCAAATTCGTTATCACAAGTCAGGATGATCGAACAAGAAAACGCATTCTGTATTACCCGCATCCTGGCTGATTTTCTGAAGGATTTAAAAATCAGTATACAATTATGATGATCCAACGAGCCGCAGCATCCCAACTTTATATTCCAAGCCCTGGTACTATACAATACTTCTCAACTTCAAAAATTCATGTCAAACAATGCGTTTTTTCTTAACCATTTCATAGATAATGCGTTGGTTATACTCTAAAAGCACGTGAAATACCGAAAACTATCTGCCACCGCTAACTACAATAACAGCACTCACATTTGACAGCTGGATGCTCAGATCTCTACCACCTAATACCACTTTCACGTTCTCCCTACAGCCCATCATGGCACGCAAATCAACCCTCTCAACAATTATTCTTTTGCTATTTGAATTACACCTTTTGTACCACTACACTGTATTTGAAACTTATTTACTCCCTTATTCTCCGCATAATAATCACGCTGTATATTGACCTGAAACTTGACATGCCCACTGCCTTCAGCTTCCGTCTAGCTGCAACACTCAGCTTCCGTCTAGCTGCAACACTCAGCTTCCGTCTAGCTGCAACACTCAGAGAAGATGCATCATGCAGACAAGCATCGGCAGCATTATACTCCCATACATTTTAATTTTTTAATCCAATAACATACTTCCTTTACATAGGCTTCTCAAAACTCCTTCTACTCTCTTATCATCATTCATTATATGACTTGTGTCATACATCACACATCCACTTGCTGAAACAGCACTCCCCAATCTTTCTACATAATTGGGCCACAGTATATGGTAAAATGTGTAATGAGGACTGCACTTTGACACATAAGGTGAATTCCAGTGGCAATTAACATAACCAGCAAATTAAAAATATTAGTAAGTATTTTCCTCATAAAATGAATAAACGAATCCAATTCAGTGCACCTCTTCCAGATATCATACATTATAATGTAACTGGCTGATTGGCCTAAATGTGAATCACAATTTAAATCTTCATTCATATTTTATTATATTGAAATAATTGAGAGATTCAGTACGAAAAAAAAGGTAAATCTAAAGATATTATAATCACAACTACAATAAAGTGCAATTGAATATAACAGTTTTATAAATGTTTAATCGCATATGAATTAATGTTATGAATAGATTAGCATAATACTCTTAAAGCTTTTTAATTACTTGATCTTAATGTGATCTCTGAGGCTGCAGTTTAATAGAGAATTAACATCAAATATAACGTTTGCGGCTTACAGTTTAAAAATTCTGTTCAAATTCTCGTCACTGATGCTTCAACTTAACGATTCTCGCTCTTGAAATATTTGTTCGTAAGTGCAAATGCTGGCAAAGACTGCGAGCAAACTTCATAGGTATAGACAAATCTGAAGCAGGCTTGCGTAAAGTGTCAACAGTGTGATTTCATTGTAAATGTCTCTGAATGTGTCACCGGCTTGCAAATTAATTAATTCCATCCGAAATATTTCAATTACGCATCGGTTGGAGCATGATTTACAATGCTTTCTCCCAGCCAGCACTCTTTGAGCAATTGCAGAGGGTCCTCTCACGTTATGGTTAATATTAGCTCGAAAGGATTGTAACCAAATCTATTCAGGGTCAGAAGCTTCTTTTTGACCTCTTCCTTTCTCAACGAGAATGATGTCAAGGATATGAGTCACAGCAAAAGAACGTTTGAGCTCCTAATGTACTTGACTTCATCATGGTACATTACATCCTCAAAGTCTGCAGCCATCTTCGACAAGAAGCTTAGAAACTGGCGATGTTTAAAACCATAATGCCAGACAAAATTCACGCTTGACATAACACATCACATTTTCCAACCAGAGAATCTTACTGCCCAAAGCCTGCTGGTGAATAATGCAGTTAATTTGCATGAGGAATTTTGCATTCACTTTTGATACATTTCCATTATTTCTTGAAGTTACACCAGTTCTACTTTCCGCTAAGTTCCTTGCACTATCTGTTGTCCCATCTCAGGTTAAGCTGATTCAGTCACCGTTATGAATACTTTTTTTCCCAGTACCATTATCTTTCACACTATCTGCAGTGTAATTATAAAATTTAAATTTATGTTCCTTACCAAATTAAGTTGAGCAGTGTTCAAAATGACTTTTCTCTTGTCTAGTACCAAACAAATCTTTTTTTTAATGTGATGCCTTGTGAATGAATGTGTTATGCAGCTGGGGATTGTAGATGCAGGTAAACTTACGTTCCTGGTACGAGCAACCTTGTCGGGGCACATTTGCTCCATTGCTTTACCTATGTACGTCTTCACAAACTACAAATCAGTGAATGGTCTGCCGTTCGTGCCAATATACATTTAACTACGTGATAGCTAGACCCCCCCCCCTCCCTTCAGATACATTTTCGCCACCTCGCCTAAAATTTTAAAGACCTTTTGATGTTGAGACAAAGAACTTTTGAGTGAATTGACCGCTTGGAAAAAAAATGTACTGTTCTTGAAAGGTGATTCCCAGTTTCTTTTTACATAGTACTCCTCAAAATTTGACAGGTCTCCAATCCCTCTCAGGCAAATAGCAAAATTCATGAGTCCACCTTACTGAACGCAGAGCATTCTTCTCTTTTTTTTATCCTTTAAAGCAGAGGGTTTTAGTGCAGCTATCTCATTAACAGCAGCCTGAAAAAGGATTATAGGCATATTAACAGTTTCATTACTAGTTTCACTGTGCCTCCCTATATTCACTGTACCTCTCTTACATAACTGTACCATATTTCCTCACAGTTTAGTATAACTATGCATTGGATTTAAATATATGAAGTTGTCAATCAGGGCAGGAAGCTAGCGCCGTGTGGTGGTTGTGGCCGCTGGAAGTAACAACTAGACGCACTCACAAATTTGTTATCGCCTATTTGTACTCAATATTTTGTATTCAGTTATATGTACATACCTGTTTCTTCCCACTTATTTGTTCTCATCCATTTATGGTTGTAGTGGATGAGTCTCAGCTCCTGGCCTCGCCTATGTACTGGGTACTACTGTATCTCCCCTTTGCTGGTTGTGAGACCCAGTGGCGGCTCGTAGCTAAAATTAGAGGAGGTGCTGCTTCAGAAATTTTTTAGCCATTGTTTTATTGTGTAAAACGAAACAAGCATATAAAAAGAAAATTTATACATAAGCTTGATAAAATCATAAAAAAAAAATTTTTTACTTACCTAAATTGTTATAGTTCAAGCTTGATCCATTCATTTAAAAACGAAATCCATTCTTCTTATTCTACTTTGCGCGAAAAGATTAATAATTTTCTCCTTGATATCCTTGACTGTTGAGAAAAAATTTATCCATTGAAAGCATTGCAAGTGCATTTAGTCTTTCAGGATTCATAGTGCTCCTTAGAAAAGTTTTTATTCTTTTCAGTGTATGAGGCATAATCTGATGAAAAATCTCTAACCAAAACATGAAATTACAACATTCAGGTATTTTAACATTCCTGTTGCTTCTGCAATGGTTTGATTTACATTTGATGTTGACTGAATTTCAGTAAGGCAGTTTTTTATAGCTTGCAAATTTTTATGACCTCTGTTTACGGTCCGTATGTTAAAGTTCCACCATGTAGAGGATGGACGTGGAATGCTGACGTCCATATCTTTCTTGAGAATGGATACAAGTTGCCGTGATCTTGAGAAGAATGTTGGAATAGCCAAAATGTTTGAGAAAAATATTCTTGCGTTCCGTGTAATACTTGCTGCATTTCTCATTATTAAATTAAGTTGATGTGCATAACAGTGAATGAAATGTCCATTACTATAAACTGCTTTTATTTTTGCTTGAACTCCTGTTTTTTTGCCTTCCATCACATTTGCACCATCAAATGTCTGAGCTATCAGTTTTTGTCCATTTCCTTGAAGGAATATGTCTAATTGTTGCAGTTTAATTTTCTGGAATAAAGAATCACAAAAAAAAACCGCTCAAATATTTCTCCATTCAACACATACCGTAGAACAATGACAATTTGAGAGTATTCCGAAACATGTGTTGTGTCATCAGCTATGACAGCTACAAAGGAAGCTTCTCTAATTTCTGTCCTTATCTCCTCATGGTATATTTGTAGCAGGCAGTCAAGCATCTCATTCTGAATGGTCTTAGAAACACCTTTGAAGACCGTACTGGTTTCTATGTGATTCTTCAAATCTGGATCTAATTTAGATGTGAAATTTATTACTCCTCTAAATATACCTGAATTTACTGAATCATCTTTTTCATCATGTCCACGTAAGGGAGTTTCAAAAATTTTCACAAAGAAAATACAGTCTATGATTTTGGATAAAATTTCAATGTTCTTTTTAACCTTTATGTTATGTCCATTGATTGAAAGTCTGTATGCCTCACTAAATTTCTCCTTAATATTTACGTTTCCTAAAAGTGTCAGTGAAACCACATTTTCAACGCTTCTTTGACTTCTCATGTTTTTCAGTTTTTTCTTTCATTTTGTTTATATTTCTAAAACCGTCTTTTGTCCAGGTTACATCACCTCCAAACAACAAACACGGGAAGCAAAACAATACATTTTTTTACTTCACAGCCACAAAGCCAACTTTTCCGTTGGTACCATTCAGAATAAAGCTACAAATATATTTCTTGTTGTTGCTTATTCCTGGCTGAGATATTTGAATATCAGGTGTTCAATGGCTTCTTTTTTTTAACTGTAACTTTCTCATGGAGAGACAACTGTGAAAACTTAAGCTGTTGAAGTTAACTTACAGTCACAGAACTTATTTCTTGGGGATTCAAGGAGGCCATGATTAAATTATTTAAATTTTCTGTAAAATAAAAGAACCGAAAAAACTATGAATTAAATAAAATAGCTCGAAGCATGATAATCATCTACTTATACACTTTATCACATTCAAGAATATGGTACATGGTTTTCAAGAAAACACACGTCGCTGAGTCAAAAGGAAACACTACCTTACACTTACACAACAGGGTCGGCACTGTGTCAGCGACAGTGCTCTCTCTACCTAGTGTGCAGCCTCTTATCTCAGACATGTGCGCATGCGCACTACAGCCAAACACCGAGTCGCTGGAACTGTGAAGTGCACAGTTCCATACAAGTATTTTTTTTATTTTTTTCATGTACTAGGGTATGGCTACTGGCATTAAGCTTAAGAATTATATAATATACAAGTATAAAGAAAAAATTAAAAAAAAAAGACTCATTGTATTGAATGTTATCGATAATATCGAGTGAAAATAGGGGGTGCTGCAGTTCCACAGTGCCCATACACGAGCCGCCACTGGTGAGGCCTGTCACACCTGTTCTACAAAAATATGCTTGGATGCTGCATTTACCACTACACTGTCTAGGTCATTCCACTTCCTGACCACTCTAAGGCTAAACTAGTATGTCTTAACATACCTGTGACTCATTTGTGGTTTAGCTTGTAACTGTGCCTTCATGTCCCTGAGATCCTCTTCTCGAAATGCCTTGTCTTGTCTACCCTGTCAATGACACTTTGTATTATTTACGTCGTAATTATATCACCTCTGGTTCTTATTTCATTTAATATCATCAGGTTTAGATCGTTCAGGCTCTCATAGCTCTGTGATCATGTGAATTTAAACGAACCTTGACCGTCAGGTCATACGCGCATCCCAGATGTACAATAATCGTTGATATTAAGCTAAAATGATATTAATTTCGTAATAGGTTATCACTTTATGATTTATGATATTATGATTTTTTTAATACGTTATACAGCTAACACATGAAACTTATTCGGTGACAGATTTTTATTTTCAAAAAATGTTGTCCTCACTTATCACTTATCCAGAAATATTTTTTTTCTAAAATGTTTACAGGGCCCCATTAAACCTTCCCGGGGGAGGCAGCTCGAGGGCGGAGGACTGGTGGCACCTGCAATCACATATTCATCTTCCTATATTTAAATACATTTAACATCCTCATATTCCTTAATTTGAATCTTACTCCCAGTGTTTCATATTCTAGTTTTTTATTCACTTGTATCAACATGCTCTTTCTTGCGCTTTCTTTCAACCTAATTATTATACACACACTTCCCAGACATACAAACCTATTGTTTGTATGTCTTAAAAACACCGAGTCATCTGAAAAAAATAATCGTGCAAACTCAAACTTTATATCCAATGCGTTATTAGCAATCACTTCTTCTATAATCCCATCTATAAATACATTCAACAATTACGGCAAGAACACATCCTTGTCTAAAGATAAGTTTCAATGGATAATATTCTTCCGTTTTCCTATATATCATTAAAAAAGCTTGACTCATTTCATAAAAAAAACATTTTACTTCCTTCATCAACTTGCAACCTTTTAAATATATGACAATATCATATGCATGGTTCTACTATCCACCTTATTATATTCCTAAATTCATCAAACAGCTTTTGATAATCATATTCTCTCCCTTCTCTATTTTTCACTTTTCTTTCCTATTCGGTCACATTTTCTGTATTTCCTGTCACTCTTTTATTTATAAAACAGCTAAAAAATTTCTTCTTGAAAATCTTAAAATAATGTTTTGAATGAAATAAAACTCCAGTTTGGATCCTTCCTTAAAAGAAAATGAAAATATATGACATGAAAGAAGGAAGGAATTTACATCTTCCTGATGTTGGTAGAAAGGCCTTGTCTGACACACGTCAGCACTCCTGCTGGTTCATCACCATCTGGGAGATTGTATGGAGTCCTCAGTACAACGCATCACCTACACACTCTCAACACCCACACACTCACATCACCCACACACTCACAACACCCACACACTCACAACACCCACACACTCACAACACCCACACACTCACAAAACCAACACACTCACAACTCCCAAACACTCACAACACCCACACACTCACAACACCCACACACTCACAACACCCACACACTCACAACACCCAAACACTCACAACACCCACACACTCACAATACCCACACACTCACAACACCCACACACTCACAAACAATACCCACTCACTCACAACACAAACACACACACACACACAGAAACGAGGCACTAAACTATAGAGCAGTGTCACTGACGTGTATAATATGCAAAGTCATGGAGAAGATTATCAGGAGGAGAGTAGTGGAGCACCTGGAACGGAACAAGATTATAAACGACAATGAGAACGGATTCATGGAATGCAAATCCTGTGTCATAAACCTACTGGAGTTTTATGACAAGGTAACGGAAGTAAGACACGAGAGAGAAGGGTGGGTAGATTGCATTTTCTTGGACTGCAAGAAGGCCTTCGACACAGTTCCTCACAAGAGATTAGTGAAAAAGCTAGAGGATCAGGCACGTATAACAGGAAGGGCACTGCAATGGATCAGAGAATACCTGACAGGGAGGCAACAACGAGTAATGGTACGTGATGAGGTATCACAGTGGGCGCCTGTGACGAGCGGGGTTCCACAGTGCTATTTTTTGGAATATGTGAATGATATGATGGAAGGGATAAGCTCAGAAGTGTTCGTGTTCGCAGATGATGTGAAGTTAATGAGAAGAGTTAAATCAGATGAGGATCAGGCAGGACTGCAAAGAGACCTGGGTAGGCTGGACGCGTGGTCCAGGAACTGGCTCATAGAATTTAACCCCACCAAGTGCAAAGTCATAAAGATCCGGGAAGGGCAAAGAAGACAGAGTATAGGCTAGGTGGCCAAACACTGCAAACTTCACTCAAGGAAAAAGATCTTGGGGTGAGTATATATACCGAGCACATCTCCGGAAGCGCACATCAACCAGATAACTGCTGCAGCATATGGGTGCCTGGCAAACCTGAAAATAACGTTCCGATACCTCAGTAAAGAATCGTTCAAGACTCTGTACACCGTGTACGTCAGGCCTTTACTGGAGTATGCAGCACCAGTTTTTAACCCACACCTGGTCAAGCACGTCAAGAAATTAGAGAAAGTGCAAAGGTTTGCAACAAGGCTAGTTCCAGAGCTAAGGAAAATGTCCAAAGAAGAAAGGTTAAGGGAAATCGGCCTGTCGACACTGGAGAACAGGAGGGTTAGGGGAGACATGATAACGACATTCAAAATACTACGAGGAATAGATAAGGTGGACAGAGACAGGATGTTCCAGAGATGGGACACAGAAACAAGGGAAGTTGAAGACTCAAATAAGTCAAAGGGATGTTAGGAAGTATTTCTTCAGTCATAGAGTGGTCAGGAAGTGGAATAGTCTGTCAAGTGATGTAGTGGAGGCAGGAACCATACATAGTTTTAAGACGAGGTATGATGAAGCTCATGGAGCAGGGAGAGAGAAGACCTAGTAGCGGTCAGTGAAGAGACGGGGCCAGGAGATGAGTCTCGACCCCTGCAACCACAAATAGGAGAGTACACACACACACACACATGCATGCCACTCATTTAAACAGCACAGTTGAGCATATTACTAACCCTGCATGCCCAACCATTTCACACATGCACAATAACACTACTCACAATTGATAAATTAGACACATATGCAACACTTATACCAAAAACATACAGTCGCACCACTTACATACTGGGTTTTTCAAAAAGATGGACTCAGTTTCCAAGCAGTATACAGATACAGCAAGGGAGGACTGTAGCGACGTCCAGAAACCTTAAAAAGATTCAGTGGAACTCAAATGTTTGATCGAAAGAGAATACGAATAAGAGCAAGGTCATGCTGATCGGGTAAAAGAGTTAATTTTTTAGCCTTGCGCTGTTAACCTACTAGTAGTGGTAATTGTATACGTTATCCGTATCCATGTTGGTTTGTGTCTAGACAGGGCACAAAGTATTGACTCGGAGGAGAGAATCTACAAACGTTGACAAATTTTATTATTCTCTAGGCGTCAGCATCACGCCTAACATATTAATGTAGAAGTACATTAACTCTAAAATTTAAGAGGCATTTGAGAAGCTAGTTAATGTTAGGAAAGCATTCTGGGACCTCAGTAAACGAAATTATTATGATTTCGTGTATAGAAAAAACTCTGATTAATTTTGGAACACATAAAAGGTCTAATCAGAATGTTCTCAGAATTGAGGGATGTGTTCCACGAAGAACGTGTAGGAAGAACCCCATTGAGCTTATATTTTTCTCTCCCTCTTTACACATTATTATTATTATAATCAAATAGAAGCGCTAAACCACAGGGGTTCTCCCTCTTTACACAGGGTTCTGGAATTTTAGGTTAAGATTCCTAACTTTATTTACAAGCTAAGAGCTGCTACTTACGTCAGTTCAATTGAAAACCTTTTTATTATAAAACGTACAAATATTGAGACAGGATGAAGTTGGAGTCATCTGTGGGCCAGCAATTTCATTTGATTAACTGACTTTATTTTGTTGATATCATTATGCTGTACGAACATGTTCTCTCTCTCTCTCTCTCTCTCTCTTTTCACTCTCTCCTTCTCACACAGACTGCAAGAAAATAGTTTGAAAATAAAGTTTATAAATACCCATAGTGGTTAACTCATCGAGGAATTTATATATTGATCAAAATGATAATGACGAAAACAGTACAAAAAATCCATTACTTGCTTTTCCATTACTAGCAGTTTGGATTCTTCTTATTAATATTAAGTTACTTAATCACTAGATGATGTTTATCGAAAAATTTATGATATGTTCTTATGAAAATTAAAAATTCAAAAATTTTGAGAATTCAAGACAACTTCAAAAGATCTACATTCGCGGTTTGCTTTTCCACGGAGGAAGCTGAACGAGGGGGAGGGGGAAAGGTAAAGGAATAGTGAAACCATCAATATGTTTGTTTTTCCTAGATGCAGGACTTACCCAGCAGAAGGGGCCACTGCTCTTCTCCCATCCTTGCTCCTCCCAGCGAACGCCCATGGCAGAATATCTGTAAAGCATCGTATGTTAGAAAAACAAAGGGGCACTTAAGCTCCCACTTTCCGGAACATTTAGGTCGTTCAGCTCCAACAAGTTGCCAGCCCTTATAGCTAAGTCCCCGTTTTCAGCTATTTGAACTATTCGTTGGAATGTGATCACCCACTGACGAACTCGATGTTTTCAGTTCCAGATAGGAAACTACCGGTATTTAACCTTACTATAGTCTCTGTTGTCATAGAGAGACTATGGTCTCTCTGTGCCAAGAGAGACTATAAGTCTGTTTATTTTCCTACAGAGCTTTCCTTGTTTGTTACAGAGAGGCTCTTGTCATATAAAGCTGAAGTGCTATGCTGGAATCTCTTTTCTCAAAGAAATCGTCAAAAGATTTTTATCAAGTATTTCTCTTATCGTAGAAAGTTTAAAGCGCTTAGTAGGCTTAGTATGGATTGTTTATTTCATACGGATTTTGACCGTCTTTCTAAAGCGTCTCTAACGCATTAAAAGGTATAGAGGTAGCCAGAAGACAATCACTAGACACTGCCCATCACTTCACCATTGTCTAACTAACGCAATTTAAACGAAGATCAGGCGTTATTGTATATGGTAACAATGTTCTTCTCTGTATCTGTCTGTCTGCCTCTCTCTTTTTCCTCTCTCAGCCTGTCTCTTTCTCCTCCTCTGCCCCTCACTCACTCTGCTGGTACTCTCGCTGCTACCAGAGGCAAGGTAGGGTCGGGGAAGGGGGAAGGGATATGAGGTCTTCAGGTGACTTTTAATCACTCTTCTCTTCCTTCATCAAGCTGGCCTCAAGACTCTCCAGGGCGTAAAACATTTTTCTCCATCCCTTTATCGCATGTTAATCTGCGAGAGTGGTCATGTGAATTGTGTAAACACTCTCATATTTTTATACCTTATGAAATAAAATCCGATACAAAATTCACCTCAGACAATATTACAAACTGTATTTTTCCTCTTTTTCATTTTTTCTCAGTTTCTTGATTAGTAATGGCAAGCCTAAGTTTGTTTTCATGATTTTTTTTCGCCTTTTCTCGGTAGGTCGACGGGTGGCCGCTCGGACACAGCCATGGTCATGGCTAAGCTATACTTCAGATTCGATTAACAGAACGGTTTCATTACCTGGCTCTCTCAACGTTGTAGGAGGCCTCATCATTTACTGCTCTGAGGAGAATTTGAAATTGTGTATGCTTAGTTAGTTGTGGTTGCGAAGTTCGACCTTTTTTATTAAAAGCATACGAGCAACTTCACAAGTTTTCCACTATGTAGGCCCTGTTGTACTCGTCTTGAAATATAGTTTGGAGTTTGCTTCAAATCCCTTCTCATCTAATTCATTCCATTCTTAACTACCTTAAGAGTGAAGAGAGAATTACTGACATCCCTGTGACTCATTAACGTCCTAAACTTCTATCTATGTCCCCGATTCCCACTTTTCAAACTATCAGTTCCTATCTGCCCTCCCAAAATCTTGTAATTTACTGTACACTAGGGATGTATCGGATGTGAAAAATTTAAATATCCGGTATGCGGATGTGTATACGGATGTCTTACTTATTTTGCGGATGCGGATGCGGATATCTGCTTACAGTAAAATACGGATGCGGATGCGGATGCGGATATCTGCTTACAGTAAAATACGGATGCGGATGCGGATATCTGCTTACAGTAAAATGCGGATGCGGATGCGGATTACGGATGTCACATCTTGACATCCGGCGGATGCGGATGCGGATGCGGATTTTGCAGGACAGTCATAAAATACCTGATTTTTTTTTTTTTACCATAAGAACATAAGAAAGGAGGAACACTGCAACAGGCCTACTGGCCCATACTTGGCAGGTCCATGTCAAAACCAACCCACCAAAAATATTTGTCCAACCCATCCCCATCCAAGCAAGAAGCCCCGACAACCCCCCCAACCATTCTGCAAGTCCCGTTCAAATCCAACCCCTCTCACTCACAAGAACACAGAATGTTAAGTAAAAGGACACAAATGCAACTAATGAGACATTTTATTGTGGCAACGTTTCGCTCTTCAGGAGCTTTTTCAAGCCGTTACAAACAATGCATGGACACACAGGGTATATATAGGTTCAATGAGACAATAAAATGTCTCATTAGTTGCATTTGTGTCCTTTTACTTAACATATTGTCGGTAATTCTACCAATAGTAATACAAGAACACAGAAATAAGGAACAATGCAGCAAGCCAACTGGTCCACACTAGGTAGGTCCCCCTATAACCCAAAACCAATCTCACAAACAAAAACTCCTACCCAACCCATCTACTTCATCTATGGAATATGCTTTGATAATTAGGGCACTATAAAATAGGGTACTAAAGGAGCTGAAGCACCTGGTTCACCACAAGAGCACCAAAGGAGCTGAAGTAGGTGGTGGCCAAGGGTTAGGCAAGTGAAGAATTCCCTGTATTAAGATACCAAGATGTTGCTGTGTAAGACAGTAACTCCAGGCTGATGGACTGACCACCTCAAACTCCTCCTGTTCTTCACGATTCTCCTTTGTATGGACTGATGAAGCCACTGTGTGGCGAAACGTTTCCTCAATAAAGATACATAAGAACATAAGAAAGGAGGAACACTGCAGCAGGCCTGTTGGCCCATACTAGGCAAGTCCTTCCCAATCCATCCCACTAACAGAATATTTGCTCAACCTAATTTTCAATGCATATGTGTCTAATAAACACATAAGCAGTATAATGTGATCCTTTATTGTGTTTATTTTTCCATTGTGTCGGTATTTTATACCATTTATTTCCATTGCATGTGTCTAATTTATCAGCCTAGTAGGGTTATTGAAGCTAGCACCTTGGGTACTTTTAAATTAGGTTGGATAAATTCATGAGTGAGAGGGGTTGGTTTTGAGTGGGACTTATTATCAAAGCTTATTTCTTGGATAGAATTGAAAATTTGGTTGGGCAAATATTCTATTAGTGGGGTGGATTGTGAAGGACCTGCCTAGTATGGGCCAAGAGGCCTGCTGCAGTGTTCCTCCTTTCTTATGTTCTCTCTCTCTCTGCACAGGTCATTAAGTTATAATATTTGAAGCTGCAATGTTAATTTGTAAATCATAAGAACAAGTTTGTGGGAACAAACATGCAAGCTCTGTAATTTAGGTTATAATATCCGCCACATCCGCTTTGTTAGGCCCGGATGCGGATGCGGATGCGGATATTTATTTAATAGTGATTACGGATGCGGACGCGGATGCGGATGTCTCACTTAGGAAAACTACGGATGCGGATGCGGATGTCTCATTTAGAAAAATACGGATGCGGATGCGGATGTGGATGTCTCATTTAGAAAAAATACGGATGCGGATGTAATAATTTATGCGGATGCTCCGGGGATGCGGATGCGGATACGGATATCCGATACATCCCTACTGTACACTAACTGGGGTTGAAATAAAGTTTTCTACAATGTAGTTTTTACATAATCTGCAAACAAATAAACAGGGCTTTATTTCTGTTGTCATGTTGTTTACTTTTTAGGGAAACAGTCCCAATATTGACCCTTTTTCGGACCCCACACTTTACACCTATTGACTTTCCGGTTGGCTGCCTATATCTGGATTTATCACATTTCGTTTTGAACCCATGAATTGTTTCTGCTGTTGTGCTGCTGTGTAGCTCTCTCCAGTATTTGAGTGTGAGCGGGGAGGGGGATGCAGGTGAATACGGTGTTTGTGTGAGTGAGTTTGTTTATCCACATATATGTACTCACCTATATGTGGCTGGAAGGGTCGAGACCGAGCTCCTGGCTCAAGTTCACAACGTGCCGCTTGCCAGATTTACCATATCCTAGCCTGGTGGCCCCTATCCTTCTATTCTTAAAACTATGTGTGTGTGGAGCCTACCTCCACCATTTCTTCTTGAACTCCGTGAGACTGAAAAAAATACTTCCTGACATACCTTTGGACCTTCTGGACCTTTTATTCTGAGTTTCTGTTTCTTCTTCTCTCAAACATCCTATCCCTGTATATCCAACGAATTTCCTTGTTCTTTCTATGTTCAAATCATTTCCACTTTTTTTTTGTCATCCGTCGTCGTTAGAGTCGTAGCTAATGCGTTTAGCTCTGGAAATAGCCTTGTTTCATAATCCTGAAAATTTTTCCAGTTTCTTTACGTGTTTTTTTTTAAGTGTGGGTCTTATTCTGTTACTACATACCCTAAGATACACCTGATATATATCTTGTATAAAGGGTCCGAAATGCCTCTTACCCGATCCAGAGAAGAATTGGCTGTAGAGGTTATTCGCTTGGCATGTGTCTTTGACGATATACCAGGCACTGTTCTCTGATTGGGTACTGTGTGTCCGGTCTTCTGGAACCTACTACAATGTTCATTAATTTGCCTTTTCAGGGGATGAGTTCAGGCAACCCTCATTTGCCGACTCTTGCAGTTTCTCCACGTTAATTTGAAGCCTTTCTCACTCCTCATCATCTATTATTCTTTTCATCTTTGCATTCCTGCGTGTGTGTGTGTGTGTACTCACCTATTTGTACTCACTTATTTGTGGTTGCAGGGGTCGATTAATAGCTCCTGGCCCCGCCTCTTCACTGATTGCTACTAGGTCCTCTCTCTCCCTGCTCCATGAACTTTATCAAACCTTGTCTTAAAACTATGAATGGTTCCTGCCTCCACTACGTAACTTTCTAGGCTATTCCACTTCCTGACAACTCTATGACTGAAGAAATACTTCCTAACATCCCTTTGACTCATAGGAGTCTTCAACTTCCAATTGTGACCCCTTGTTTCTGTGTCCCCTTTCAGGAACATCTTGTCTCTGTCCACCTTATCTATTCCTCGCAGTATTTTATATGTCGTTATCATGTCTCCCCTAACCCTCCTGTCCTCTAGTGTCGGCAGGCCGATTTCTCTTAACCTTTCTTCGTAGGACATTCCCCTTAGCTCTGGGACTAGTCTTGTTGCAAACCTTTGCACTTTCTCTAATTTCTTGACGTGCTTGACCAGGTGTGGGTTCCAAACTGGTGCTGCGTACTCCAGTATGGGCCTGACGTTATCTGATTGATGTGTGCCTCAGGAGATGTGCTCGGTATTATACTCACCCCAAGATCTTTTTTCTTGAGTGAGGTTTGCAGTCTTTGGCCACCTAGATTATACTCTGTCTGCCGTCTTCTTTGCCCTTCCCCGATCTTCATGACTTTACATTTGGCAGGGTTAAATTCAAGGAGCCATTTACTGGACCAGGCTTGTAGCCTGTCTAGGTCTCTTTGTAGTCCTGCCTGATCCTCAACTGATTTAATTTTTCTCATTAACTTCACATCATCTGTAAACAGGGACACTTCTGAGTTTATCCCTTCCGTTATGTCATTTACATATACCAAAAACAGTACAGGTCCTAGGACTGACCCTTGTGGAACCCCACTCGTCACAGGTGCCCACTTTGACACCTCGTCACGTACCATGACTCGTTGTTGCCTCCCTGTCAGATATTCTCTGATCTATTGCAGTGCCTTTCCTGTTACGTGTGCCTGATCCTCTAGCTTTTGCATTAACCTCTTGTGAGGAACTGTGTC